>JASDQU010245242.1:101835-135048 GCA_032191745.1 Picea mariana | reverse complement strand
CGATCTTGTTGCTGTTGTTAGTTTGAGTATATGTAGGTATTTTTTTCATTTTTGTATCTATTGATGGTAGAGCTAAGCTCCCGACTGTAAAGTTTCAGTGAACATTTTGGTTTCCTGGTTATGCCTCTGTGTTTGAGACTTCTTGGTTTATAACAAACAGTTCTCCTTTTTCCATCTATGTTTCATCTCATGCCAGAGAGTCCACAGTCGAAAGATTCGCGTGGATTTAACAATCTTGTTATGATAAAGGATTTGTTGTGACATTGTTGTTCCCTCTGGTGTTATGTGTTTTAATATAAGAAGATCTTGTGTTTGAATTCTTTCTTCTTCAGTCTGTTACAATCCGGATGTTTGTGATAGACCTACGCACCCTTCTTATGCAAGTCTTCCACCCTACTCACCCTTTATTTGCAACTCACTATTTGGAGTTTATCAAGACCTCACTCGATCATGCATGCTAGGCCTAGTTTCTGAGTTGAGACGATACTGTTATGATTTTCCTTCCATTTGATCACCCTTTCAAACAAATCGTGACATTAAACTGATGGGCGTCGGGCTCTGCTCCTGCTAGCAATCCAGGGGTGACTTCCGGCTCCAACAACACCTTATTTTTCAATAAGTGGAATATAATCCTTTGCAAAATCATCATCATTTAAAGATTCAAGAGGACATATGATATTATTAAGCCTCTTCTCAAGATTCAAATCAATTGTTTTTTGTTCATATTCATTGTCATGTTCTTTAGCATCCAACTCCTCATTTCGAATCTGTTTACATGCTTGAATATTGTGTTGAATCTCATGAGAATCATTAAACATTTGATGTAAGGACTTGGATCTTCTTTCTATCATAAGGAAAGACAAATMTAGATGAAAGGTTGTTGCATAATGGAGGATGGCAATAACTTCAATGGGTTGAATTTCGTTAGGTAGTTTATAATAAAGACTAGAAAACCTTTTATTGAAATTTGATATGGTTTCATATTTCATTATTCTCATGGCATAAAAATATGAAAGGAGTAGATCCCATGACTTTCTCTCACCCAAAAATATACAGAAATCTTCCCTCAATTCATCCCACGAGCTAATCGACTGAGGTTGAAAATATCTGAACTATGCTTTGTCATCTCCTTGTAAGGACTGAGAAAAGGCCCTCATAGACACATCATCATGTTCGATCTCAAAAAGTTATATAAAATGCTCAAAGACCTGAATATGTTTTTCATCTAACTTTCCATCAAGCTCTCCATCAAACCTAGGAAGGTACTTATAATGTTTAATAGGAAAGTCATGAAGGATGGAAGGTAATTTAAGAGGACTGTATCTTTCTTGAATCTTGGAGGGTGTAGGATTAATAAAATAAGGTACAAGCTCATCTTTGGTTTCATTAAGCTCACAAGAATCATCATGAACATCATATGGCTCTGAGGAAGGAGATTGGTGAATATTGTTTATACAAGAAGGAGGTATACCTACATTTTTCCATGGAGGATATACAAGGGTAGATATTTCGACTTCATTTGAATGCAGTAAGTGAAGAAATTTTCTTTTGAAAAACTCAGGAAAGGAAAATAATATATTGATAAAATGGAAAAGTACTTCTTGGACTAAAATTAAGCCCAAGTACCTCATTTTTCCATATTTCTCTTCCATATCTCTGTCAATAGGTCTCATTCTCTAGTAGAGTCTTTGAATTGAATTTGAAGATTGATTGGAGTTTTCGGGTGAATGGTACAACCACCTTATGTTTGACTTTTGTTCACCATCATAAGTCAAATCTGACGTTTGTCGTTTTATCCCAGGGAAAATTTCACCTTCGTTCCCCAACAATGGTGCCAAAATGTTAGCACTCTGTAAAATTCGTTCGACTGAAAAAACGAATGACAGAGGCAACCTACAAACCAACTTTGAGGCCAAAAACTAGCCTTTCCGACCTGAAGAGGGCTCTCTTTGAGAATTCATCTCTGTATAGGTTATGGATTTAAACCATCATCTAGATCTAACACTTGTATACAATATTTCTGGTTCTATTGACGAAAGAAAAGCAAGACCTTGGGATATGGAGTCAATTTAAGAAAACGATAGAAACAAATGACTTAGTGACTGAACTTGAGAGGATAAAGGCTAAGTAAGAAACAATCTTTCATTTAAAAATCATTTCATGTGGCAAGAGAAAAAAACACATAAAGCAACTAGGAGCATCGTTGGGGGTGAATTCAGAGTTCACTTTAGAAGAAACACCGTCGTCTAAATCACGAAAATATAGAGCACCGCACGTTGAATTCTATATTCGAATCACATTACTATTTAGACAAAAATACAGATATGAATATAAAGAGCATAGGAAATCACGTACGCAAAGAGAGAGTAAAACACATCATACTGCCACCGTTAGAATATTTTTGTCAAAGTTTCAAGACCTTTTTATTAAGTTTCAATCGAGCTCAAAATCTACATTCAATAGTCACTGTCTATGTTATTTTTGTCAATCAACCCCTCTCTACTCTCGTACCATGAAATATATAGCACTATAGGTCCTTTACAACTCACCATTTCAAAACGCCACTTGTAAATATCAAAATGTAATAGTTTTGTAAAATATGAGAACGGTTTTTGTAGGTAAGCTCGTTCGAAAGACAAACCTCTCTCGGTTTCTTGAAATTTGTCTCCACCTGGCCCAGAATATGTGTTACAAAAACATGTCTCAGAAAGGAAATCATGAAAACTGAAAAAGAGGGATCAAATATTGCTTCGAATCTCCCAAAATATGAAACGTTTTTCAAATATGAGAGAGTTTTTTATTACTTGGTTTGTCCTCAACAAAAACCTCTTGGGGATTTTCAAAATTCCTCTCCAATTGGTCAGAAAGTGATCTTGAAGTTGACCACTAAACCAATCATTTGTGCAGCGCGCTTTGTAGCCTATGCACAAGAAAATCCTATGCATGAAAACATCCTCTGCATGACAAAATCCTATGTGTGACAACATCCTTTATGCAAAAAAATCCTATGTGTGACAACATCCTCAACATCCTCTGCACGCGACAACATCCTATGCATGACAACATCCTATGCACGACAACATCCTCTACACAAAAAAATCCTATGCATGATAGCATCCTCTGCGCGAAAAAATCCTATGCGTGACAACATCTTCAACATCCTCCATGTGCGACAACATCCTGTGCGCGATAACATCCTTCGCATGTGACAAAATCCTTTGTGTGATGAAATCCATTGTGTGATGACATCCTCTGTGCGAGAACATCCTATGTGTGACAACATCCTTTGTGTGACAGAATCCTTTGCATGACATAACTCTATGTGCGGTGAATTCCTTTGCGCAACGCATAGAAAATTTTGCAGCGTGGAGGTGCAAATGGAAATGAAAATAATAAATGATAAGCTTCCTTTTGAAACTGACCCTTGGAGATATTAGATGATGCCAGGCATAAAAACAATATTGGTTATGACAGGCATGTGTTTGCAAACTACTGACAAACCTCTAACCTTAGCTGTGAAAATCATGGTGCTAATAGAAGTCACTCATGCATGACAACCGCGGTTTTATCACCACTAGTTGCATGTGTTTCTCTCACTTCCACACGCATGACTCAATTAGTTGAAGACTACATGACTAGTTAACTAGGACTAGGTGGAAACTAACTCTGGTACCTTCATGTGTGTGTACAAATCTCTCTAGACCACCACTATGGTGCATTGGATTCTCTTCTAGTGTGCATTAGTTGAGTTATATAAACTATATCATGTATAAATTATTATTTGTTCATTTGGTTAATACAATTATTATTCTCTTCTCTCCAATTTTTCTCTCGGCTTCTCTATTTTGCAAGTTGTGTTCGTTCTTCTGCTAGCTATATCTCTTGTGCAGGTACTCACAACATTCTACATGTATGGGGAATTTTTAAAATTTATTTTCAGTAATCTAGGTCATTTTGTAGTAGCGATGCTTAGCTTGGAGGCTTGGTACGTTACATTTCATGCATGGCTACAATTTGAATTCTTTTTTAATGGACAATGACTCTATAGTACCCACAACGATTACTGAAATATCTCTAAAATAGATAAATTTAAACCGGTGATATATTCACTTATTATATACTAATTGGAATGATTTTTTTTTTACATTGGTTATTTTTTCAAGAGTAACTTAGATCTACAATTTTTTAACTCAATTTCTACATGTAAAAATACAAGAATGGATCTTAGTGCCATAACCTTTTTTTCTTCCTTAACAAATATGCAAAGAGAAAAAAATCATTTCCCAAGATTGAGCGCTAATACCACTTTTTATTATTCTTCACCCTTATAAGTGAATCACAAACAAAATACTTAGGAACACTCAATACATTTTTTTTCAAAATACTTTAAAGGTAGGGGAACACCATACAATACACTTGTTATAGAAGGAATAATTATTGTTCACTTTCCTATTATAGTGGGGAAACTTCCAATGAGATAAGATTCAACACAATAATCTCCAATATATGCTTCATAAGAAGGACTCCATCCTTATTTATATTTAACTAGAAAACACCAATCATAACCCAATGTTAACTTCCTAGTGGACCTTCTTTAATGAGGCCAAATTAATTTATTTCATGCCAACTAAACAACGAACCTTATTTAATAATAAAAAACATAACTTGGACCTATTCCACCTTATATTGAACGGCCACATAACTACACTATCATTACTCTAATAGTCCTTCAACCCCCCAATTACACCCTTGGGGAGGATCCCAACATGGTTGGGGTTAGTAATATATTTTTTAAGCAAGGATACATAGAAAACATTATGAATATTTTCATGCGGTGGCAAGGCCAAATTCTAAATAACAACACCCATTTGTGCGAAAATATCAAAAGGTACACAATATCTTGATGAAAAAATCTTTGAGTTTCCAGGCATAAAGAGTTCACATTTGGATTATCTTTGAGGAACATTGTCTCTCCAACATCGATTCTTCATTTTAATATATTTTTATTTTCATATCTCTTTCTCTTGTCCAAAGTAGTGTTCCTCTACCTCATTCCCTATTGACAATCCCATTGAAGGTGGAAGACTTTTGCTTTCTAAACTCATAAACCAATTTGTGACACTTAAGTGGCTCTGTAATTTCTCATAGRTAAGAAGACTATTAAGCCACTTGGATTTACAATGTGTGATCTTATTGATCTAGATCATCATGGATTTTATGGTCATTGAGGAGAACTTCGMCTCTATTATCTCTCCTACTCGCAATCTAGGTTCATAGACTATAGGTGTCCGTACATAGTCATCTTGCAACAATAACAAGATGGTTCCATTAGATATTAGTAATGGATCTATGCCTTGGTACAAGTATATGTCCAATATCAAGGCCACTATACCTAGGATCATGAGGAATTAGGGATACAAAATCATTACTAAATAAGTATATAGAGTAGTAGTCTCAAAATAATTGACTAGACCCTAAGGATTATGATGCAGGAGCATCGCTCCATGTCAGCAGCGTGCCAGCCAGCCAACACATCCAACACGTATTTAATGGAGAAAGGGAGAGGCACAACCCTCTCAATTTTGAAATTCGAAATTTCAATAAATGTTGTAAGGCTTTTAATGCCAGACCACGYCTTTGTACAGGTAGTGGTTGAGGTTTTCTTTAATGATTGCATGCAGCAAGCCCAGGACGTAGTTAGGACTGGACATCCATTTATGTAATGTAGCCGTAGGAGTACGATGTCAGCCGAGATAGTGATGGCACTAAGATGGTGAAGAGGATAAGCTCAAGGGAGCCCTATTTTGTAATGAGGATGGAAGAAATTAGAGTAGAGAGTTAGGAGGAGAGACCAGAGCAGAGAGGTCTCGAGAGAGAGAACTAAGACTCGGTAGCAGTCTAGTTTTTGTAAAAACACATTCTGTATAGACATTGGGAGATTAATAAAAACAATAGTTTTTCCTACCCATGAATTGTCTGTGTATGTTTATTCATTTGAATGTCACTTGTATGCTGTAGATATAGGTTATAGATAGATTTTACTATATGTTTGTGAGTTTGTCGATTTCTATCTAGGTTCTTTAGGCCATGCAAGGAGTGCACAACAGAAAATTGGAAGTTCTGTAGCCAGTGCAAGGAGTGCGCATCTGAGCTCTGTGGAGTCAGAAAGAATGTGCAAGGAGTGCACACTAGAAGGATTCATGGCCTCAAGGAGGAGCCGCAAGGTTTTTGAAAACCTTGGAGGACAAGCTGTGCAGGGGAAGGGATAGAGAGAAGAGACAAAATCTCTGGAGGTTTTGTAGAAGCTTTTTCAGGAGGGCATTGAGCCTGTGCAAGTGTGCACAAGAAGAACTCTTTGTCGAGTTCGAAGACAAACAGAGTTACTGAACACTCTGTAGGCTCTACAAGGTGTGCATTGAGAAAAGGAGCACCAGGCGGGCGTGAAACATTTATTTTGAAGAAATACTTTAGACCTGAGATTGAGGAAATCTCAGCAGCACAAGGAGTGTGTGAGGGTGGACTTATTCTAATTCCCAAAGCTCAGGAGGAGAAATGCCTTTGCGCATAGAGCAACATAAGAAAGGAGAAGAAGGTTGAGAAACCATTCAAAGTTTCTGAGTTGACTAAGATTAGGAGGGGAAGTGTTTCTATAATGCAGATGAGACCCAAAGGAACTGGGCTCGCAAGAGGAAGAGTCGAAGGTCGAGACCTTTGAGACTTAGAAAATCTTCTAAGTCTGGAGCGAGTAAAAGCTCGGGAGGCAGAATGTTGTCGAGCCTTGGATCACGGTGGAGAGTCCCACGGACCGTCTGATTTGAGGTAGGAGCATAGACTTTAACACTGTGTAGATGTAGGAGAGGAGATCTCGAAGGTTTGAACGAACGGTGGAGAACTCTAGAGGAGAATCATGAAATACCGCAAGCCATTGATCAAGCACCTCGAGCTTTTGGCATTTCGGCATTTCAGAGTTCGGGGTTTGGAGCGGCAAGTGATTTTGGGGTCGCTGCATCGCCAACTCCCGGTTTTTGAAATCCCAAAGTCTCGTGCTCGAATTTCACTATTTCAGAGTTCGGGGTTTGGAGCGGCAAGGGATTTTGGAGTCGCTACATTGTGAATTCCCGGTTCACGAAATCGCGCCAGCCATCGGATCTGGAGCATAGTGACCTGAGAGCCGCTGGATCAAGGATATGTGCACAGGGTTGAGTCCTTGGGAGGTGCATAGGAAAAAGGATCTGGTTCGTCAGATCTAGCACCAAGAACCGATAGCCATCGGATCCGAAAAAAGGTGTGTGAGGTTTAAAGCCTCATAACAACAGAAGGGAGAGGACTCATCAAGTCCCGAAAGCATCAGGATTGCCCATCTTAGAGGACGCATGTCAAGAGATCCACATTTCAGGGATTTGGACACCGGGAGATCGAGAGTGAAGAGTCTCCCAAAATTGTGAAAGGAGAATTTGCGAAAGGACCAAGACCATTTTGAAGGAAGGCCCAAAAGAATCAGATTTCGACATTTCGGGAACCGAGGATTTGAAAGACAGAGAACAGAGGGAATGCTTGCATCGCGATTCCCTGAATCGCAAAAGCTAGTAGTGCTTTGACGTTAAGCCCTTTTCGGCATTTCGGGACCCGGGTGTTCAAGAGGCCAGGAGTCAGGAGACGTGGAATCCCGACTCACAAAATCATGAAAGGATAAATTGTGATTGAACAAGGACCATCCATTCAGTGGCAGATCTGAACCGTTGATTATCCAGGGGAAGTTTCGGAGTTTGGGGATTAGAAAGAAGAGAGTTTGGAGTTGCATCGCAACTTCATGAACCCCGAAATTGTGACGCGCTCAGAGGCATTAGTCCCAGGTCATAAGGTGTGGTCACATGGACGGAGGTTAAGGGAGGAGCCAAATCCCGTTAAGCCCTTTTTGTCATTTCGGGGTTCGGGAGGTTGAAGGAACAAGAACTGTCTATAGCCAGAATCGCGAAATCACAAATTCTGAAATTCTGAAAAGTGGACCATGGTCACGGGTAGATTTCAGCGTTTTGGATACTGGGAGTTGGAAGGACAAGGGCCTGGAAGAGCTCGGATGCAGGAGTCCTGAAACCCCGAAACATGAAAGGTGTGTTGGTTCAGAACAAAGAAGAGCGTTGAAAGCTGAGCGCGTGCATAGGTTTTCTCAAGGCCTGTGCCAGAGGACAAAGGGACCTATGGATTTGTTCAAGGGGTTCCAACAGGAGCCCGAAGAGCTATTTCAGCTCAGAAGAAAAATGATCTAGAGACCGGGAGGTTGCAGAACCCTACTGAGGTGGGGGGGTGTCTGCATCAGATTAATATGCAAAGGTAATCTATTTTTTCATTAAATTTTGATGTTGTTTCCATCCTATATAATGTATGCATGTATTGCACTTGCTTAGTCTTAGGGAGGCAACTGAAAATTCACTAAATTAAATATTAATAACATGTATGAAATTTATGGAAGTATTCTATTAACACCATGACGGATATCCTTATATCTTCAACCAATAACATGGTCTCCTTATATTTGTGATTCCTTCAAAATGCTAATATACTTAAAGGTATGGGTAGTCTGCATTAACAATGCTATTATGCCTCACATGGGATAACCCAATATAGATTTTCCATATGGATAATGATGACGATGGTGATGGTGATGATGATGTCGAGGTTTTAAGATAATTATTTATAATGGAAAAGATAACAATGTTGGACATGAAAATTACATGAATTAAGGGAAAATGATAAATTGTGCATTTATTCTGCAACAATAAAAACTAATAAATCTATCTTTAAAACCATATTATGCATATTTGAAACAAGGTTATGGAAAATCATATAATCATTGTTTTTTATAAAATGGAAAAGCATATATTAGTCGCGCCTATACTAGATTAATCTTAGGTATTCATGGCATAGTCATGATTTCTAGGGTTGATGTTTTCTATATGTGTCATATATTTGATATCTAAATCATGGGCACATGTGTTGTGGTGTTCCTTGATAGTTGAAATAGAAAATTTAGAGCAAGATAGACATAAATATAACCACAAAAGGTAAATTAAAATAACCATAGTATGGAAATAATAATAGTATGAAAACCTTTATTAATATTAATAATTAAGGTCAATTTTCAGTTTCCTCTTCAAGAGGGAAACCTTTAATTGAGAAAAGCTCTAAATACAATATTCTTCATTTGGAAACAAATTCCATAGCTTCTACTACTATATATAGTTTATAACTCACCAAAATCCTAACCACCTAGTGGACCTTCATTATTGAGTCCTCAACCACTAACTAATGGACTTTCATTATTGAGACCAGCTTACATTTATGATTTCACACACTACTACCTCATGGGCCTTAGTTAATAGAGATCACCTAAATGTATTAAGTAGAAATATGTTCTCATATCTAGGGGAGTAAGGTTTTCCTATAGTTATACATTAGTTTCTAGAAGGAAGGAGATTTTTACACTCTCAAATGTATCAAAGTAGGATCTCCAAAAATAGTCATCTTCCATTCTATTGAAATATCCTAAAAACAAGTCATTTTGGACTTATTACACATATCCATTCTATTCAATCATTTGAGTTTTCTTTTAGAAAGTTTATTTTCACTTGTAGTTGGTTTTGGAGAAACAACAATAGGTTTTTTAATTTTCGCAAGGCCTCCCACCCTCACATGGTAAGCATGATTGCAATATCTTGTTGCTCTTAGGTAGCCTACCACCCAATGTGCACCTATATTTCTATTATTTTTTGAAATAGAATGAAATTCAAAAGATACTCTAGGAGTTGTTGTAATCTAGTGTCATATATCCTAGTACAAACTGTTATTCCTCCCAAATCATCGTGTTTCTTAAAAAAGAATGCAGTTGATACATGTTTTGATGTTTGAGCTATTAACAATTTTATCGTCAAAGGGAAATTTCCCATGTTTTTCATTGATGATGTATTATATGAGATATATGGTAATTATTAATTTATTAAACTTGATATCCTCTCTAGTTATCACCAAATTTGCATGATCAAAACATATATTCCAAAAATTACTTTCCACACCCACAAAGTCCAATAGAATATTTTGATATTTCCTTTTGGCCTTTGCAATGCACCTTCCACTTTTTAGATTCTTGTGAAAAAAAAAATTCAACCCTTTATATTGTTTATGATTACAGCCTCATGAGGCATCCTTCAGGACACAGACTATGTGAGTCAGTCTATGATAGATCCCATAAGTTGGGTGTGCCCATGAGATGGGTGTGTCATTTCTCTCTGAGACTGCGATTGATCTAGATTATTTTCGGCACGAAATGAGAGGGAAGATATAATAAAGAAATGTACATAGATATCTCGAATATCCAATAATATAACATAAATGTATCAAATATGAAACCATAAACACAAAGATACAGTAATACACGATTTTCTATTAATGAGTGAAAATGTACAAAGATTGTAAAAGTACAGAGTGAAAGACTCGCTAGAATGGTGGTATCTTATCTATGAGAAGAGATGTGTCCACTACCCAAATTTGCAAGAAGATGATTTTTACAATGAGGCTCCAAAGGCCTTTTTTATCATAAAGAAAATCCAAAACCCTAACCCCGAAAGATGAAAAGACAACAGTTTTGTTGACCCCGTTTTGGGTAGTTTAGTGTATCAACTTCTTGAGGGAATAACTTTAGCATACAATCTTTGTTTGGGGCACACGATATCTCATTGGAAAGGTATGCTCGAGGAGATTCATTTTGGGGGCTCAATCAGAGCCTTTGGCTATCATTGAGAATATATATCACGAAAAACCTTCATTTAGGCCCTCCAAATTGCCCAGGAACTTAAAAACTACTAAAAATAGAGTAAATTACCATAATTGCGAGAAAATTATTTTGAGAGAGTTGGAAAAGGTGGGTCGCCAACGATATCCACCTGGATAAATCCTCCCTAGAGAGGGAAAAATGTTTGTTGATTCTGCATCTTGATGAGTTTCTTTCCTTGTTGGCGAAGTTGCACTGCTTAGCTTGTTGAAGGTTGTCACGAATCTGTGGCTGGAAGGATTGGAAATTTTTAACCWGTTCGGATACATGAGATGCTTATGTGTAGAAGGAATCTTTACATTTTGTTGAAATATTATCGACCTGCTTATGTTGGATAGAAGGTGCTTAGACTGAGGCTGCAGTGGTGTTCTTTTATTCACGCTTTGAGCAAACTGTGAAGAAGYTGAATTTTGTAGTATGAGATACTACCTTGCAACACTATTTAGGTGGGAAAATATTCGTAATTACCTCTGGTATCCTATAGAGATGACTCCCTAGAGTAACAATAAAACTACGGGGTCAAGACTCATAAATAGCATGACACTTCCACATATATGGCTGGCCCAAGAGAACATCACATATATCCAAGGGGGAAACATCACATAATACCTCATCTTTGAAGGGATAGCTTCCGTATGAAAATCGACACTATTAGATGACACGAAGATCTTGTCCCAAGTGAAGCCACCCGATATTGTATGGTTGTGGGTGTGGTGTTTTATACAATCCCAATTGTTTGATAGCCTATGCTAAGATGAGGTTCTTCTAGCTTCCACTATCAATAATAAAATGCAGTGGGGTCCCCTCCACCCACATCTGTGAATGAAAAAGGCACTACCCCTCTTCAGAATATGTTGGTTCTTTTGGTTGAATTGTTGTGGTCACGACAATAGAAATAGGGTATGTGTCAATGATTTGTTTTCTATGAGTATTTCATAATCAAATTCTGAATTAGGGTTTGGATCCTTGTATTTTATCCTGACCACCAATGACTATTTTGAGCGACATTCATCGGTGTTGTGCTAGAGGAATTTGTGGAAATCACACCATTTTCTAGTGTCCTTCTTCATCTTTCTGTGACCCTTATTTTCCTGTGGCTTGGACTGGTTTTGGGGATGTTGTTTGTCAGGGTTGTCTTTATCATACTTTGGTTGTTGTGTATTTGCAAAACTGAACTCCCATTTGTTTTGGTTCTTAAACTTCTCCTCAATTTTAACAACATATCGATAAGCAGAATCGAGTGATGAGATGTCCAGGAAATCCATTTTAGTTTGGATGTATCTGTGTAGAGCCCCATGGTCTTTCAGAACCAAATTTCATTTGGAGTATTTGATACCCAACTTGGTGCACAAGGTATGGAAGGTATTGGTGAACTATGGAAATGCTTCGCCCCTTTCTTGCGATAGTGTGGTCCATCTCATGTAATGGTCTTCATAGTTTCCAATAGGGTAATATTGTTCCTTTACCACATCCACAAAAAAATCCCAAGTGGGCTCGACCCCATATATTCCAGAATCCTCCATGGAAATTTTCTCCCAGTAAGTTTCCCACCAATGTTTGACATGGGGGAGAGCCTTAAGGAGTGTGAAGGTGATCTTTTCCCTATTGAAGAAATTATGAACATAGAAATAACCTTCTAGCAAATTTAACCTTTTTTCTAAGTCATTTGCATCTATATATCCTTCAAATATGGGAATATCAAAATTAACTTGAACCTTGAAAGGCGAGGTTTCTCCAAAGTGGTCGCTTGATGAAGATAGACTTTTTTTTATTGGCAAGCGTCGAAGGATGTAGGAAACATTCTCCATCATTTCGTTCCTCTGTCGCGTGAGAGATTTCTCAAGCAACAGATTAATAGAATCGTCTTCTCTATCATTTTATTTTCTTTTGCCATGGAGGGTTTCTTAGGCATGTGAGAGATATTTTCCTAAAGAGAGAAAATATCAAGACACAACTTGCTATACTCAGACCTCGTCGGGGACATGCACTGAAAAACGATCAAGAGAAGCATGCTTTGATACCACTGATCCAGATTATTTTTGGCATGGAATGAGAGCAGAGATATAATAAAGAAATTTACAGAGATATCTCAGATATCCAATAATATAACAGAAATGTATCAGATATGAAAACATAAACACAGAGATATAGTAATACACAATTTTCTATTAATGATTGAAAACATACAAAGACTGTAAAAATACAGAGTGAAATACTCGCTAGAATGGTGGTAGCTTATCTCTGAGAAGATATGTGTCCGCTAGTCGCATTCAAAAGAAGATGATTTTTACAATGAGGCTCCAAAGGCCTTTTTTATAATAAGTAAAATCCAAAACCCTAACCCTAGAAGATGAAAATCCAAGAGTTTTGTGGACCCCGTTTTGGGTAGTTTGGCGTATCAACTTCTCGGGGGTGTAACCTTGGCATACGATCTTCATTTGGGGAACATGATAGCTCGTTGGAAAGGTATTATCAAGGAAATTCATTTGATGTGTCTAGTATAGTATAAATAAAGGTGATTTACCCATTGAATAAACACACAAGTCACATGTAATTTCAGAATTTCAGCAAGTACATCTTTTAGGGTTGAAATGTGCACCTCTCTTGGGTGCTAGCTTCTTGGTTTTGGAGAGCACCCTTTTGTGTGCTACGTTTATGTTGTGGGAGGTATTTATCTTGAGAATATAGGAAAGGATTGTTGAGTTTTATTCCATTTTTGAGAAGGGTTTCCCAGGATACTTCTTGTGTTCTTATGCATGGTATTTCTTCTTGTGATCGTGGTTCTTGCAGCAATTGTTAATGGTGTAGTTGCATTTTCTATGGTTCAAGTAAATTCTAAAATTGAAATAAACCTCACACTTGAGCCTAGAATAGTGAAAATTTAACATGGTTTTAGAGTATAGGTCTTGAATAACCCATTGCACAAGCTTCAAGCAATCCATCCTCTCACATCTATAGAAATGTATGACCCTCCTAGGGTTTATAGAAAATCTGTATGACCCTCTCTTCTTGGGTTTTTCATCACCTTTAACTTGGAAGTTGTGGATAAAAATTATATAGGATTGTATGGCCTCCTTTAGCGCACCTTCATCACGATTCATATTTCATTTCTGAGCATTTTGTATTTTTTGGCCCTAAGGTTTCTAGGGTTTCATAATTTTCTGCAGAAATTTCAAAATTAGGGTTTCTACAGCTCATTGAAGGAGATTTTTAGCTCACCATTATTATTATGAATTTCAAGGTTTATTGTTTGCAGTAACAAGCCCAAAAAAACCTAAGGTTTCTAGCCTAGCCTAGCCATTATGTTTGATAGCCCAGTTGGCAAGGGTTTGTGAAGAATCTAAAAGTATGATGAACATAACTCTGATGGAGTATAAGCTTGATGGAACAAGAAAATACAGTTTCTGGAAGCTAAGAATTTAGAGAGATGAAGAAATCAAAGAAGAAGCCTTCTTTTTCATTTCATCACTCTCAGGTATGGTTCCTACTAATGATGATACTTGGTTAATTAATAGTGGTGCCTCTAGGCACATGACCAGTTTTAGAGATCACATGAGTAATCTTGTTGAGAAAGAGACCAATCTACATGTTATCCTTGGAGACGATGCTAGATATAATGTGAAATGGGTTGGAACTTCTACCTTCCAACTATATTATGACATGCATCTTCAGTTAAATGAAGTACTATATGTACCTGGGATGAAGAGGAACCTTGTCTCCATTTCTTCCTTAGAAGACAAAGGCTACAAGGTTACATTTTCTGAAGGAAACATTCTTGCATGGAACAAGGAATCACTTATAAATTCTGCCAGAGTAATTGGTGTTCGAGAAAGTAGCTTATACAGATTGACCATCAGACCAGTCCAGGCCATGTTACATGATACTATCATCTTGAGTGATCTATTGCATAAGAGACTTTCTCACATTCTTTATAAATCTCTTCCATCTCTAGGGAAAATGCTAACAAGACTTCCATAGATATAGATTCAGCATAAAGGTGTTTACAAAGGTTGTGCCCTTGGAAATAATGTCAAAGGGTCCTTCTTGAGCAGTGAGAATAGATCCAAGGAAATCTTCGACTTGATACATTCAGATTTGTGTGGTCCAATGACTGTTTCCTCCCCCAATGTATATTTGTACTATGTACTCTTCATAGATGATCACTCTCAAAAAACTTGGATTTCTTATTGAAGAACAAGTATGGAGTCCTTGCAAAATTTCAAGAATTCAAAGCTCAGGTTGAAAACCTGACCGGAAGAAAGATCAAGGTACTAATATTAGATAATGGAGGAGAATACACCTCCAAGGATTTCAACAATTTCTGTATTGAAGCAGAGATCAAGAGGGAGTAAATAGTTCCTTACAACCCTCAACAAAATGGGGTTGTAGAGAGGAAGAACATAACCATCATCGAGGAAACCAAAGCGATGATACATGAGCAGAGTCTACCTATGATTCTATGGGTAGAAGCATGCATGGCAACAATATTTGTTCAAAATAGGAGCCCTGAATAGATTTTGAAGAACATAACTCCCGAAGAATCCTTCATCGGAGTGAAGACTGAGATTCGAAACTTCTGGATATTTGAGTGCCTAGTATATTTTCATGTACCCAAAGAGAAGAGATCCAAGATAGACCCTTCAGGGAGAAAGGGTACATTTGTGGGATAGAGTGAATCTTCAAAGAAATATCAGATCTACATCCTTGGTCAGAGACAGATTGAGGTAAGAAGATATGTTATCTTTGAAGAAGAGATAGCCTTTCAAAGATCCAAAGAATCTCAGGTGGAGATTGATAGTGAGACAATACCTTCTCCCCCTTCATAATTTCAGAGGGAGACAACCATTATTCCAGTTGATCCATTTGTTCCAGCTGATCTAGTTGCTCCAGTTGATATCCCAAGAGATATTGCAGTAGGGCATAAAAGGCCTACCTAGTCTTGACAAACTCTGTAGGAGGAAGAGGGACATACAACCCCTCAAGGCACATCCTGAGAGAGAAAGAGACCAAAGATATTTTCGAGCTACTTTTCATCCATGAACCACGTCATTAATTATAAGCCTTCTTGTCATGGAGAAGAGAAAGGTGAGTAGGTATGGAAAGATTCCATGATAGAAGAATATTATTCCATATTGAAGAATGATGTATGGAATATTTTTCCAAGACCAGAAGGGAAGTCTGTAGTGACTTCCAAGTGGATCTATAAGATCAAGCATGCAGTTGATAGAAGTGTCAAGAAATACAAAGCGAGATTTGTAGCCAGAGGATTCTCACAAGTAGAGGGAGTTGACTATGATGAGACATTTTCTCCAGTATCCCGATACACTTCCATCCATACTATCATTGCACTAGCTACATCCATGGGTTGGAAACTACATCAGATGGATGTAAAGACATCCTTTCTCAATGGTGAGATTGGGGAATTTTTTTATATTGAGAATTCAAAAGGATTCGTGATACACGATGAGAAATATCATGTGTGTAGGTTGAAGAAAGGCCTGTATGGACTAAATCAAGCACCTCGTGATTGGTATGATAAAATCGATCGATTCTTGATGATTTTGGGCTTCAAAAAGAGTTTTGTTGATCCAAACCTATATTATCATATTGTTGGTAACAAGTGCCTAATATTGGTCTTGTATGTGGATGAATTATTCCTCACCGGTTTAGAAAGACTTATTTCTGAATTCAAGCAAACATTGACTTATGAATTCAAGATGAAGGATCTGGGTATGATGCACTACTTCTTGGGACTAGAATTATGGCAGAGGACTGATGAGATTTTCCTGAGTCAAGGAAAATATACAATGTAGATATTGAAGAAGTTCGTTATGACAAAGTGAAAATCCATTCCTACACCGATGGTGATGGACTTGAAGAAAATGAATGATGATTCTTCTGATTCAGATGAGATTGATCCACATTTGTACCAACAACTAATTGGATCATTGACATATCCAGTTAACACCAGACCTGATATATGATATGTAGTGAATGTACTTAGTCAATTCATGAGTCAGTCGAGACAAACTCATTGGATAGCAGCAAAGTGTGCAGTGAGATATCTATGAGGCACAGTTGGATATGGCATGAGATATGCCTCTGGTGTAGAATTGATTTTGCAGGGATATGACAATGCAGATTGGGCAAGGAGTGTAGTGGACCGAAAGAGCACATCTGATTGTTTTTTACCTTGAGGTCCTCAATGGTTTCCTGGTGCAGCAAGAAACAAAGCCCTGTGGCCTTGAGTATCATAGAAGCAAAGTATATAGCATTGAGTGTAGCAGTCTACAAAGCAATGTGGATTCACAAGCTCCTGACATATTTACTTGATCATGAGATGGATCCTACCATTATTCATTATGATAACGAGAGCTATGTGAAGGTCTCTGAGAACTCTATGTTTCATGATAGATTGAAACAAATTGAGATAAAATATAATTTTATCAGATACATGGTGCAGAGGAAATAAGTACACATCCAATACCTTCCTACACATAAGAAGATTGCAGATATCTTCACCAAACTGCTTGCCAAGACAAAGTTTGAGTACTTCCATGAGAGACCTGGCCTGGTGGAGAATGCCTCCCTAGTTGAGAGGAAGTGTTGATCATTACAGCTTTGTGATACATCCTCTAGGACACAGACTGAGTGAGTCGGCCTATGAGAGAGCCAATGAGTTGGGTGTGCCCATGAGGTGGGTGTGTTATTCCTCTCTGAGACTGATATCGAACATTGTGTGCCCCTATATGGGGTTAGGATGCCCATGATATGGGTATATCGATGTGTGTTCCCTTGTGTGGGGTGAGAATTCCCATGATATGGGTGTGTAGATGTGTGTGCCCCTATGCGGTGAGGATGACCATGAGATGGGTGTCTTGTTTGAGATGAAACAATGTGTACCCCTATGAGGGGTGAAGGTGCCGATGTGATGGGTGTATCGTTCTCCTCTGTGTAGAGAGTTGATACGATGTGGTTGTTGGCCCTTGACCAAGTTTTGAGGAACACTTGGTCACAATTGATGGTTTTTGGACTTCGACAGCCTGTCAAAGATGGAGCGCTAGGCGAAGCAGAGATCACAGGATCTTGGTCCACTTTTAGGCCCCTTTTAGGGTTTTGGGTTAATGTAATGGAAAAGGGATGTCGGCCTGTGGGTTTACCCATGCTTAGGCCCACTTTTGTAATGTATAAATAGAAGGATAGGAAATGTAAGAAGTAGTATATGTGATTGCTTAGTGAAATTGGTAGTGCATCTATGTGATGTTAAATAAGTGCTCTGTGTGAACTATGTAAGGCTTGCAAGGCTAAGTGCAAGTTATTGTGTGGTTGATATAGAAAGCTAAGTGTTGTAATGTAAGGAAGAAGGATATAGAGAGATGTGCAGATCTTTTGTCCTATGCAAAGAAGGGTTTTGGAGGATTTGTGCTTGTAACAGCTTGAAGACGATAATAAAGAAGAAGATCTTGTGGACATAGCCCCAGGGGGAGTGAACCACGTAAATTTGTGTGATATACCTTGTGCCTTGATTCAATGTGTTTATATTTTATTATGCTATGTGATTTTATATATCCACTTATGATCTGTGCTTCTTAGATATATATGGTTGTTAGATCTAATGTGTATGAGGATGCTTAGTGCTGATCTACTGGATCTGATCTGAGTTACTATGGTTAAGTGATGAAATATTGTAGATCTGAGTATTCACCGTGGAGCTCTGTGATGTCTGCGAAGTATAATAAGGGTTGAATATTGATGAATGAGCAATGCTAAGTACTCTGTAAATGATATAATCAAAGATCCATGTCCCAGTTAAGGTTGCAGACACCTGAGTCTTACAAACACCCCTGCCTCTACCTTGGGTGAGACTTCATCTGCTTCGCAGGTGTTGTCGAAAGGGATGGTAGTTAGGGATTTGTTGGTGCGCTCTTGAGCATTGAACCCTGGGTCTGCCCCTGTGCCAACAAATGGTTCTGTTGTCGGGACCTGAAACTGCGATTGCTGGGAACTGAGGAAGAAGAAACTTTGTGCAAAAGAAATCTCTGTGTAGATATGTTGCCCTAGTGTGCAACGTTTTACTCGACTTGTGAAGCTTTGTGCCAGGAATAAGGTCAGATCTAAAGAAAGGAAGATCAAATATGAAGAAAAGAAGCAAGATCTGAATGCTCTGTTCTCCAAGAAAAAGTAAAAGTGGAAATTTCTGAAAGAAAGAGGTCATATCTGCAGAAAAGAGGTAAGATCTGTAAGCTATGTGCTCTAATAAAGGTAAGAATAGTTAAAATTTCTTAGATCTAGAAGCATTGTGCTATATATAAGTAAGATAAGTGAAATTTTTTTGTTTCTAGAGCATGGATCTAGGTATGTTTGATAGATTCTATCCAAGATTAAAACCTAGGGAATTAATAGATGAAATAAATTTTGATATGAATAGATCTGATAAGTATGTTATACCTATGCATAGAAATAATGTCTGGACTAACAAATGGATGCAGGATTCTAGAAAGAATTTTTTGCAGGTTAGCTATCATAATTCTAGTGTGCAGTACAGAAGAGGCTAGGGATCATTTAAAATAAAGAGAGGATTAATCCTATGTTATAGTTGTAGAAAACCAGGCCATCTAGCTAAGGAATGCCCTGGTAGAAGACCTAGTTGTCTCTGTTGCAAAGCTATGGACCATGAGGTATTGGATTTCCCTAGAATGATTGCTAAGCTTGAAAGGATAAATCTGAATCAAGAAGACCATAAGGCATATCCAGAAAAGGCAGAAACCTAGAAAGAATCAGAGAAAGTATTAATACATATGAAAGAAACCCTGAAGGAACATAAAGATGTCTGATTATCAAAAATATTCAAAGAAAAGGAGAAAGTTGAAGTAAGACTAGGGGACTTCGACATTGACTATATTCTTTATGAAGAAACATAAGTGAACATTATGCCAGAAAGAACTTGGGAAGCTATAGGGAAGCCTGCCATGATTCCTTCACTGGGAGGAATAGGTATATTTAGAGGAAAAATGATGATGTTATGTGGAAAACTCTCTGAGATACCTATGATAGTCGATGGAACTTCGACAGAAGAAGATTTTGATATTATCAAATTCATTGAGGACAGTGCCCCGTTTACTATGCTACTCGAAAAACCTTGGATTGAAAGAGATCAAGCTAGAAAGAAGAAAGAAGAAGAGGTTTTTGAACAGCAGAGACAAGAGTTAAAAGATTTCATGACTAAAAGGATCGCACAGTTGATAGAAGAAAAGGAGAACCGCTTGAAGCCATCTAACACTAGAAGCCCATATATCGAGGCCAACGCTATGCAAAAGGTTGAAATTTCTACCCCAGACAAAGAAGAAGTGATATACCTAAACCCTAGGAGAGAATCTCACCAACACAAAGTGACTATGTCCAAGGAAAATAAGAATCAACATGAGAAGAAAATCACCGAGACGAAGCTCAATAGAAATAAGGCTAGAAAGCTAAGTAAGAATAAGGCTAAGATTGAAAAATTACAGAAGATCCCAGAGGGTACCTCATAGCAAGACACTTTACAGAATTGGAGCTTCGTCGGGATATCATAACAGCGACATATGCCACTTGGCCGAGGCGAAGTAATATAGCCGTTGGAAGCCAATATAATCGTTCGACTTCTTCTTTGAATGGGTAATAAATCATTTATGGCTCGCCCTTAGACCATTAGACCCCGCCATAATGGACAGAACCTAAGTTAATGTAGCCTCATGCCCATTGCAAGCAGACTGTTGCTAAGTTTCCCTACTTAGTCCATCGCACCACGTACCAAGAATACTTTTTGCTAAGTGAGAATTTGAGCCCGAAACCTGAGATTACTTCACCCTGTGATCATTGCCTTGTTCCCATACCGTTCATTGTAGTCTCTAAATTCATTTCACACCCGAGCTAGTTGACTCGAGCTTGTATGTCGAACGAGCTCAACGTTGTTGAGAAAGTAGTTGAAGAAGTTTTGATTGACTTAATGACTGAGAGAGTCATGTTGGAGCGAGGATTATCTATAGGAGTCCAAGCATCATCAACAAGAGGACTCCAGGCCTCCCCTTCCACTGCTTGCTTCGGTCCATCCTGATCGACCGATGAGAAATGGACCAAGCACAGGGATGACATCGCAAATGCCAAGCTTATCCCACACATTCTATATACTTACTTACCACCTCTAAGAGGTTCCATCAACAGTGATAGTGTACCTCGTGACTTCGAGTACACTTTGATCACCGCGTACCTTCTGAAAGGGGTGCACGCAGTTCATGTTGACCAGGATAAGCTCGCAGCACTGAAATTTAGTGATTTTAACCTTGGAGATTGTAAGGTTTACAACATGTTAGCCCTGCATAAGTACTTAAGTAGGACCAAAGGCAAGAATTCTAAGATTGTCCCACAGTCATGGACCCAGAACCTCACACACTCCACACTACTTAATGTAATGAAGATCTCGCACTTCGACAGACACCAGGAAGTCAACGCATGCATGAATTTGTTGTTGTCATTCTACCATAGAGGATACTTATGGTTGGACCACTGCATCACTGTGGATCTGACCTTGATTAATTGGATCACAGGACTTAGTATGAAAGGACCTGACCCATAGGAGTTTTACCCTGGAAAGACCTCAAACCAAGCACTAGTGCAGAAGATAAAAGAAAATTATGGCAATGTCGAAAAAGGCACGCGAGGATACAAGGTAGCCTCTATCCAGAGTGGCACAGTGCACCTTGCCTGTCAGTTGATCGTGGGAAAGCTAGTTCGCAATAACAAACCAACACAAGTGACTGGATTCGTAGTTGACCTCGTAGGGAAGTGCGCCGAGGGACTACAGATGAACTGGGCTCAATACCTTGTAAACCAGCTAGAGTTTGATTGCAGAGAAGCGCATGACCAAGGGTATGAGTTCTACTTTAGTTGGTTGCTCATACTAATCACTTTCATCACCTGGGAGCTACCAGAAGGTGCCACTTTTCTAGAGATCGAACCCTTTGAACCACTGGCTATGAAGTTCTGTATGTTGTGGTACTCCAACGACATGAACAAGCAATGGAAGTCCAATGATGTCTTCCATGCCTATTACAACCAATTGAAGAATGCAATCCAGTATACACTGCGCCTCACCCCAAACACACTTCACAAGTTTAGACCTTTGATAAAATTCAGCGTGGACCACCACTTCACCTATATCACAGCGTGCACTGATGAGCACAAACAACATCTCCAGTCGTACTACAAGTTGACAGAAGAAGACTTGGAGCAAATTACCAAGGAATGGTCGGCGGACCTCCTTGTTGCAACGGACCCCGTAGAAATGTTCGTCGTCGATAGCCCTGAAGCTATGATGGATACACCTAGACCAAGCAATACCAAGAAGGATGATGAAGTTCAAGATGTCCATAGCGCATCCACAAAGACTAATTCGATCTCACCTGTGCAGGGAGGTGATGGTGAAGAACTAGGTGGCATAGAAGTTGAGAAAAACAAAGGCGAGGTTACTCNTTGTTGCAACGGACCCCGTAGAAATGTTCATCGTCGATAGCCCTGAAGCTATGATGGATACACCTAGACCAAGCAATATCAAGAAGGATGATGAAGTTCAAGATGTCCATAGCGCATCCACAAAGACTAATTCGATCTCACCTGTGCAGGGAGGTGATGGTGAAGAACTAGGTGGCATAGAAGTTGAGAAAAACAAAGGCGAGGTTACTCCGCTTAGAGAGGAGGAGGATCCTTCTAAGAAAAGGAATATTACCCCACCAAAGCCCCCATCCATAAATAAAACTAAGGCCACCCAGACTACGTTTAAGACTACCCTCACATTGGATGATTTCAACTTCTTAGTCGCTCCATTGAATGATGCTTCACTAGAGATCGCAGAAAAGAAAGAAGCGAAGAAGGAGGAGGTATTTAGTCGAATCAAGGGTGAACTTCAAGAAGTGCAGCAGGCACTCCAGTCTAGCCAAGTAGTTGCTACTGCACCATTTACAATTGTAACAACAGGAACAGGTGATGAGCCCACCCAATTACACCAGATCGTCAATAAAGTCGAATCTCACCTTCGACGAAATCAATAAGACACAGTACAAGCCACCCAGGCTTTGACACATGTACATAGCACACTTGTAGAACAACAGAGTAAGGAAGAATGGGAAAATCTTGTCCTGCAAGCGAAGTGGGATGAGGAAAAAGCATAGTTACAGCAAGGACCATTTTCTAGCATAGCAACTTGATGTACAAGAAAGGGTTCACAAATCACTTTTCTCTATGACGGTCATAGAAGTAAAGATTGAAGAACATGTCCCATAGTAGGTGGCACAACTCGAAGAAGTAATCCAACAACTTCAGTAGCGCATCACAGAACTGGAACTTCGTACCGTTCCCAAGACTCTACAAGAAGTAAAATACCTAAGGGAGGCAACTACCCGCAGTGCAGTTGGCCGATTAAAAACCCTTGCCTTGGAATGCAAGGAGTTGAGCACTAGAAGCACCTAGACTTATGATAACCTTACAGAGAACCCAGAGTTGCAGGTATTGGAGGCACAACTTCAAGAAGAAAACAAGCACATAGATACGCTACAGGCGCAACTCAAGGCCTTGACCCTAGTCGAAAGAATGAAGATATTTCCATAACAATGCACTGCCCAACAACAGGTACAAGCACTGCAAAGTAAAGTGATGGAAGTCTCCCAATGACTTCAACCAATCCAAGAAAAGGCATGCCAACTGTTCACTGAAGTTGAAAGCCAGGAAGCTGAGCTTGAACATGTTGTCATCACCGTGGAACAATTCCTGGAAGGGCCAGTAAATGACGCAGTGATCTAGGAGTTCACTGAGCAAGAGTTTGTCACACTGCACTAGGTCAAAGCAGCTCGAGCCAAGCTTGAGGCATTCAAGGTGGAATTGACTAGACCAGAGTGACTCAAGATGAGTCACAGATGAGTGTTGGGGGCCTGTTGGCCCTTGACCAATTTTTGAGGAACACTTGGTCATAATTGACCATTTTTGGACTTCGACAGCCTGTCAAAGATGGAGCACCAGGCAAAGCAGAGATCACGGGATATCGGTCCAATTTTGGGCCCCTTTTAGGGTTTTGGGTTAATGTAATGGGAAAGGGATGTTGGCCCGTGGGTTTACCCATGCTTAGGCCCACTTTTGTAATGTATAAATAGAAGGATAGGAAATGTAAGAAGTAGTAGATGTGATTTCTTAGTGAAATTGGTAGTGCATCTATGTGATGTTAAATAAGTGCTATGTGTGAACTATGTAAGGCTTGCAAGGCTAAGTGCAAGTTACTGTGTGGTTGATATAGAAATCTAAGTGTTGTAACGCAAGGAAGAAGGATCTAGCGAGATGTGCAGATCTTTTGTCCTATGCGAAGAAGGGTTTTGGAGGATTTGTGCTTGTAATATCTTGAATATGATAATAAAGAAGAATATATTGTGGATGTAGCCCCAGGGGGGGTGAACCACGTAAATTTGTGTGTTATGCTATGTTCCTTGATTTAGTGTGTTTATCTTTTCTTATGCTATGTTCTTTGATATATCCACTTATGCTCTGTGCTTCTTAGATATATATGATTGTTAGATCTGATGTGTATGAGGATGCTTAGTGTTGATCTACTGGATCTGATCTAAGTTGCTATGGTTAAGTGCTGAAATATTGTAGATCTGAGTATTCACCACGGAGCTATGTGCTATCTACGAAGTATAATAAGGGTTGAATATTGATGAATGAGTGATCTTGAGTGCTGTGTAAATGATATAATCACATATTTGTGTCCCAGCTAAGGTTGCAGATACTTGAGTCTTGCAACCACCCCTGCCTCTACCTTAGGTGAGACTTCATCTGCTTCGAAGGTGTTGCCGAAAGGGTTGATAGTTAGGGCTTTGTTGGTGCTCTCTTGAGTGTTGAACCCTGGGTATGCTCCTATTCCAACAGTGGTACTCCAGATAATTCTCCTATGAGACTCAGTGAGATAGATATATGTTGAGTAGGATGTCCATGTGGCTAAGCACAGGTGGACGTTCCCCCCAGTGGCTAAGCACTAGTGGGTGTGTGATATCCCTTGCTTCCAGATGATTCTCCTATGAGATTCAGTGAGATAGATATCTATTGAATAGGATGTACCTATAGTTGAGCAYAGGTGGATGTGCCCCTAGTGGCTGAGCACTAGTGAGTGTGTGAGATTCCTTGTTATATTGTCTGAGAGTAAGATTTAAATGTAACCCTAATTGTGATGTAAATAGTACAGGCCAACCCCACCATAAAGTGAAGATAATTAATGTAAAAGATAATTAATATTGTAATTATTAATTATATTCTTAGTTATTGAGGTTGACCCTGTTGTGCCAATAGACACCACTTTTGATGTGTCCAGTCTAGTGTAAATAAAGGTGATTTCCCCATTGAGGAAACACACAAATCACATGTAATTTCATAATTTCAGCAAGTACATCTTCTAGGGTTGAAGTGTGCACCTCTCTTGGGAGTTAGCTTCTTCTTGTATGTGGATGACTTATTCCTGACAGGTTCAGAAAGACTTATTGCTGAATGCAAGAAAAAATTGACTTTTGAATTCGAGATGAAGGATATGGGTATGATGCACTACTTCTTGGGACTAGAATTATGGCAGAGGACTGATGATATTTTCTTGAGTCAAGGAAAATATACAGTGGAGATATTGAAGAAGTTCGGCATGACAGAGTGAAAATCCATGCCTACACCGATGGTGATGGATTTGAAGAAAATGAATGATTCTTCTACTGATTCAAGAGATATTCATCCACATTTGTATCGACAACTGATTGGATCATTGATGTATTTGGTTAACACCAAACCTGATATATGATATGCAGTGAATGTACTTAGTCAATTCATGAGTCATTCGAGACAAAATCATTGGATATTAACAAAGCGTGTATTGAGATATCTATGAGGCACAGTTTGATATGGCCTGAGATATGCCTCTAGTGTAGACTTGAGTTTGCAAGGATATGCCAATGCAGATTGGGCAGGGAGTGCAGTGGACCAGAGGAGCACATCCAGTTGTTATTTTACCTTGGGTTCTGCCATGGTTTCCTGGTGTAACAAGAAACAGAGTCATGTGGCCTTGAGTACCATAGAAGCAAAGTATATAGCATTGAGTGTCGTAGTCTGCGAAGCAATGTGGCTTCACAAGCTCCTGACATATTTATTTGATCATGAGATGGATCCTACCATTACTCATTATGATAACCAGAGTTGTGTGAAGCTCTCTGATAACCTTGTGTTTCATGATAGATTGAAACACATTGATATTAAATATCATTATATCAGAGACATAGTGTAGAGGAAAGAAGTACACGTGCAATACCTTACTACACATAAGAAGACTGCAAATATCTTCACCAAACCGCTTGCCAAGATGAAGTTTGAGTACCTCCATGAGAGACTTGGCCCGATGGAGAATCCCTCCCTAGATGAGAGGGAGTGTTGATGACTACAGATTCGTGATACATCCTCCAGAACATGGAGTAAGTGAGTCGTCTTGTGAGAGAGCCCATGACTTGGGTGTGCCCATGAGATGGGTGTGTTGTTCCTCTCTCAAACTGAGATGGAATGTTGTGTGCCCCTGTATGAGGTGAGGATGCCAATGATATGGGTGTATCAATGTGTGCTCCTCTTTGTGGGGTGAGAATTCCCATGAGATGGGTGTGTCAATGTGTGTGCCCCTATGGGGTGAGGATGACCATGATATGGGTGTGACATTTAAGATGAAATGATGTGTACCCCTATGAGGGATGAAGGTGCCCATGTGATGGGTGTATCATTCTCCTTTGTGTAGAGAGTTGAGACAATGTGAGACTCATTGAGATAGAGATTTGTTGAGTAGGATGTCCCTATGGCTGAGCACACGTGGATGCGCCCCCTAGTGTTTGAGCACTAGTGGGTGTGTGATATCCCTTGCTTCCAGATGATTCTCTTGTGAGACTCAGTGAGATAGAGATCTGTTGAATAGTACGTCCATGTGGTTGAGCACAGGTGTACGTGCCCCTAGTGGCTGATCACTAGTGGGTGTTGGAAATCCCTTGCTATATTGTCTAAGAGTAATATTTACCTATAACCCTAATTGTGATGTAAAGGGTACAGGTTGGACCCACCATAAAGTGAAAGATAATTAATGTAAAAGATAATTAATATTGTAATTATTAATTATATTTTGAGTTATTGAGGTTGGCCCTTTTGTGCCAATAGACACCACTTTTGATGTGTCTAGTCTAGTGTAAATAAAGGTGATTTCCCCATTGAGGAAACACACAAGTCACATGTAATTTYGGAATTTTAGCAAGTACATATTCTAGGGCTGAAGTGTGCACCTCTCTTGGGTGCTAGATTCTTTGTTTTGGAGAGMACCCTTTTGTTTTCTAGGTCTATGGYTTGGGAGGTCTTTCTCTTGAGAATATAGAAAAGGATTGTTGGGTTTTCTTCCCTTCTTGGGAAGAKTTTCCCAATATATTTCTTGTGTTCTTGTGCATCATATTTCTTCTTGTGATCTTGGTTATTGCAACAATTGTTAATGGTGTAGATGCATTTTTCTATGGTTCAAGTAAATGATAAAATTGAAATAAACCTCATGCTTCAGCCTAGCATAGTGAAAATTTAACATCTATGCCATTTTTTCATGCTTTTATTTTATGACATCTTGGTATACAAAAAAATTTCATAGGCACATGTGGCACATTTGAATTAGGTATTATAACTTATCCACCATCACCAATTGTTCCTTGAATGTTTAAATGTGATTTTTATATATTATAAGTGCCATATTTGGGATACTAATACTTTTGTCTTCGAATGTGATGCACCTGTCAAAGTAATTGGGGAAGTGTTAATGTAAGAGGGATGCTAGTTGTCATTATCTAGTGATAAATTATGTGAAAGAAACTTGGGAAAATCCACCTATGAAAACATAATTCTACTTATTCCTCATTTAGTTTATATATGGCATACTTACTTGATGGGGCGTCATTTTCATATTAAAATAGATCATTGAATTTTGAAATATTTCTTTGAATAGATGATGTCATCCCCATATATGCAAAACTGGTTTGCTAAAATGTTAGTTTTTTAATATGAGATTATCTTCAAGAATGGAAAGGATAATGTGGTGGTTGATGCTCTCTCTGACAAGCATGAAAAGGAAAGTTTAATATTTTCCTTCTATTTCCTAGTCCGAAATTAGGTGCAGGAGGTACATCAAGAATGGTCCATGGATGTTAATATCATGTACATGATACACTAGATATATGTTGACTTACATTCAAATCTTGACTATACTTGGAAAAATGATAATATCCCCTACAAATGATGTATTTCTTTGGTGGAGGATTCAACATTTTAATCTAGAGTGTTATTTGAATTACACTTACTGGGTCATTGTGGGTTTCAAAAAACATATGAATGGATTAAGTTTCCATTCCTTTGGTCAGGCATGAAGATGAAAATCTTCACCTTTACAATTGAATGTCACAATTTCAAATGGCACAATGGGGAAACAATGAATCTTATAGGATCATTACAAACCTTACCCGTTCTATCCACCTTGTGGATTACCATTTCATTGTGCATTTACCAAAATCAGGAAACAAATCAATGATCATGGTATTTGTTGATAATGTATCTAAATATTATCACTTTTTCTCCTTATAACACCATTCAAGGAATCAACAATAGTGCAAGTATTCATGGGAAATATTTTTGAACTCCATGGAATTCCTAAATTAATTGTGATGAATCGTGACTCTATCTTCACAAGTGATTTCTAGAAACAATTATTTCAGCTTGAAGATACCCAATTGAATCTCAACACAATGCACTTCCCCTAAATAGATAGCTATGTGGAAGTAGTAAATAGATTTTTGAAAGCTTATTTACATTGTTTTACCTTGGAACGACAAGCCCAATGGGTATAGTGGATACCCCTAGATGAATGGTGGTACAATACTAGATATCATCATGTTGCCAAAATGACACCCTATTAGGTAGTATATGGACAACAACCCTTATAAATGATATCATAATTATTATGCCTCTTTAAGGTTTAGAAGGTGGAAAAAAATATAACATCCCATGCTAACATTATTTGTATCTATGTTCACATCCCATGTGAAATAGTGTTGGAGTGACCCATTTTTAGGAGCTTTTCAATACAATGGAAGATGAATATTTTTGGAGATCCTACTTTGATACTTTTGAGAGTGTAGGAATGCCCATCATTATGGAAACTCATGTATAACTCTAAGAAATCCATGGTGATGGGGATAAATTTTCTTCATTAAACATCCAAAATAATATCACAACCACCAATTTCAATGGCCACCATGTGCATTTTTAGTAAATAATCGCCCATTGGAAGTTTTGCATTTCCACACCGACCGCCATATCTCATAGATCCCCCATTTGAAATCATAATTTGAAAGGTGTTAACATCATGGATATAGAAATGAATTTCTTAAGTGATGTGATGATAAATGAAGTTATGGGTTCTACTACTTTTTTTTAATACAATGAACTATTGATTCTTGATATAGTCGACGGATTTTAACATCCGAGGAAACGAAATACTAGTTAAGGAATGAAGAGCAGGGAATACTTTAAAAATGTGTTATTTTTCCTAAAGTGTATAAGGAAAGATGAATACTATAATATTTTCTTATTGTAAGGCAATTTAATCATTCAAATTATTCATGGAAAATCATATTAATATGTAAAATGATTTCTTACTAAAAATAGTACTTATGCAAAATTCTCTAGCTAAAATTTTTCACTTTAAACAAATCTTCATTCTATGTGCTTCTTATGTTATAAAATTAACATTATATTTTTGGTTGGTAAATTTTCCTTTGTCATTAAAGTGTCTGACCTTCATCTTAGATGCCACAACCAAAGATTATATATTCCATCAAATTCACACATGAAATTCACATAGTCTCCTCTTTCTTAAGAAAATCCTCTTAAATTTAATCAAAACTATTAGATATTAAAAGATAGAATTATTCACAGTGATCAGAGAATACCATTTACAAAATCTAATTTCACTACAAGGAAAACACCTTCTAGCAAATCTTTTTAAATAAATTCCCCCAAAAATATCTCCCTTTTCCATTTAGTGTAGTTAAAGGGTTTAGTAAAAGTTTTTTAGTCATTTCACTTAAATCATATAAAGTGAACCGATGTGCTCATATTTAAATCATATAAAGGGGACCGATGTGCTCATATTTATGGCACACTAGTGAGTTACAAAATCAGGTGCACCGAAAATCGTTATAACTAATCCCTAATTAAAAATTGGTTGCTTTGATTATGAATATGCTCTAATTGGTTCGTTGTTAGAATATATGTGCATCAATGCATCTATATGTAAGAAACATTGAATTGGGTTTATAAATTTTGCTATAAAATACAATTTTTATTTAAATAAATTTTGACAACCAATCAGTGTTCTTATACAATTAGTCAATCTCAGGTCTTGATCGCATACAACTAGTGCGCCCAGTCGTGGGCTAGGAGACTTACTGCTAAAATCCTTTAGCCATGGGTTTACGTAAGCACCTTTTTTGGTAAGCATTTGGTGACAACCGAGCTCACGAGGTAATAAGGATTAAGCACCTGAGGCTTAATTATGTGGTTATATACAAGTGGATTTGTATTTAAGCCATGTTTCGAGCTTTTTAGTCCTATGAATGTTGGAGTCGGTTTATAATCACAGATGTCATAAGGTTGACGACCTTAATTTAAGCCCTTTCCACTGATTTATAAGAACTAAAAACAATATTTATAACTATGACATTTGTTGAAATACTTTGGCCCACTAGATACCAACTGAATTAAAATTGAACCAGATTGCTCATTTGAAAAATGAGCGATCGAATAGCCGATCGATGAATGTGATTGACAAATGAGGGGTAAATTCGAGACTCTATAGAACCATTTTTCCAGATTAAAGAAAAAATTTGACAGTAAACAGTTTGCTTGCTACTGACAAAAAGATGTTTCACCTCTGTTCTATGGATAGTAATATGTTTAAGGTATGAATCCTTAGCTTTTGAGTAGGGATATAAAAAGAATATCTTGGGACAACCTAATTGTAGGTTTATAGAGAGAAGCCATGTGTTATTGAAGATGCCATATTGTGGGTTGGCCTTGGTAGGTCATCATTTGGTATCAGAGCGAGTTAAAAGATCTTTGAGGTTGGAGATCTTTCTCACTTTATGAAGGACAAAGAAGGACCAGTCCCAACCAGAAGAGAACTGGATAGGTTTTGGCAAGTTGTGAAGAACGAGATTTGTAATAGGATTGTTGCATACAGTGATAGATAAGATTGAATTAGAGTGTGATGTAAGAAGCATGATTAAAACTAGAAGACATGTTGGTATACAATGGCATGAGGTAATGGTATAACGCTTTTGTTATGATAACTTTGGTTTAAAAGTGATTGTGATTGCAGGTAGCAGCTATGAAAACCAAAGGAGCTATGAAAGAGAGTAAGTAAAATTTTGAAGCTGGTGACAGAGAACCCTCACGATAGGAGGAGCTGTGGAAATTGGTGAAGAAGAGAGGACCATTTCATTTCTCATAGGAAGTGAGAAATAGTATAGAAGCCTAAAGAGAAAGGAGTTCTCAAGGATGTTCTAGGGAAGAGAACTAGGTAATACCAGAAGCGATCCTAGGGAAATCTTATGAAGGTATTTGAGTAACAAGTACATGAGATGGGTTCAGAAATAAGTCACTACAAAAGAAAGGAGGATACCAAGGCAATTGTCATAAAGAGGATGGGTAAGGAATAATTTGACAAAGAGATGGATGAGTTGAATATACAACTCAATCATGTGAAACAATTGCTACACAGGAGAACTGAGGAGAAGCAGAGGCAATGATGGAATTTGAGAAGAAAATTTAAGTGATCTGCGATTCAACTATTTGATGAGAAGTTGAGGAAAATATTGTAGATCTTGAAGCACAATATGAGTTCTTGGATGAAGGAGGAGGAAATCATAGGAGTTGAGTTTAGATAGAGGTCATTGACTGTTGGCCCTTGACCAAGTTTTGAGGATCCTTGGACATTTTTGATCATTTTGGGACATCGACAGGCTGTCGAAGGCGGAGCGCAAGTCGAAGCAGAGATCGCGGGATTTCGGGCCCTTTTTATGGATTTTTTGGTTTTGGACTTATGTAATGGGTATGGGGATGTCGGCCCATGGGTTTACCCATGCTTAGGCCTATTTTGTAATGTATAAATAGAAGTCTAGGCGATGTAAGAAGTAGTGAGTAGTGACTAGTAGTGACTAGTTAGTATGAGCCATTGTTGATAAGTGCACAAGTAGATCTGTGTGATTTGGCTTTGTGCACATTGTGTGAGACTTGAAAGGCTAAGTGCAAGCGACTATAAAAGACTATGTAAGGCTCTGTGCCTAGATCTACTCAAGGAAGGAGGATCTGGCGAGGTGCACAGATCTCCTGTCCTCTGCGGAGTTTATTTGGAGGCTTTTTGTATGTAAGAAGATTGAAAGAAGCTAATAAAGAAGACGAATAGTTGGTGGACGTAGCCCCAGTGTGGGGGTGAACCATGTATATTCTATGTTGTGAATTATTTATGCTTCTTGGTTGTTCTTTTGTCTATGTGATTCAATTCTTAGTGTAATGTTAGATGATAGATGAATCTAATATGATAGCTTAGTGCCGAATAATGTGACTGAATGCTAGATATGATCTATGTTGGTATGCTTAGTGCTTGAGTCTATTGAATCTATGTGAATTCTGCGTTGATCTGTTGTTAGGATTTAACTACGCTATGAACTAAGGCTGAATATTGATTAATCATAATTACTAAGTGCTCTATTAAGGTGTTACAATCATAGATCTGTGTCCCAACTAATGTTGCAGACACCTGAGTCATGCAACCACCCCTGCCTTTACCTCGGGTGAGACTTCATCTGCTTTGCAGGTGTTTCCAAAAGGGGCGGTAGTTAGGGTTTTTTTGGTCCATTGTTGTAGCATTCAACCCTGGGTTTGCCCCTGTGCCAACAAATGGTTTCATTGCCAGGACTGAAACTGTGATTACTTGGAACTGAGGAAGAAGAAGCTATGTGCGAAAATCTGACCCAAAACTGTGAAAGCTTTGTGCGTAGATCTGTTGCCCTGGTGCACAGTACTCTACTTGGATTGTGAAACTCTGTGCTAAGAAGAGAAGTCTAATCTAAAGAAAAGAGGTAAGATCTTGAATCTTTGTTCTCTGAGAAAAGTAAGAATAGTGAAAATTCTTAGATCTGGAAACTTTGTGCTCTACTGAAAGTAAGATTAGTGGAAATTTTTGTTTCAAGAATATGGATCTAGGTATGCTT
>JASDQU010245242.1:60312-78021 GCA_032191745.1 Picea mariana | reverse complement strand
TGCAACCATATGCCAAAAACGGGAGGTTCACGGGTTCGACCCTAGGATATACCCTATCATCTCCATCTTTGCCAAGTTCGCCAACTGTTTGGGATGGGTTGTGACTTGGTAAATTCTGCCCCCTTATTTACTTAAATGTTTCATTTTTTCCAGGTACGGGGATCAGACCAGGGCACGACCATACGGACAAGGAACATTTTTTGACACAAATTCTCATGAATTAATTGTAGGTGAAGGCACAAAAACCAAGGAGAATTTCCTGAGTGGCCTGGAAGTGCCAGAATCATATAGAACCATGGAGACAGTTATTTCTTGGTAATTATAGGCCACGAATTCAGTGGTGTTGTTTGTTTTCTTTTCTGAGCAAAGATTATGTAGCTTAACTCCAAAATGAGGTATACTTATGTATTTTTCCAAATTATTTTACTGAGTAAAAAGCCTACCCAATTGAGAGAAGGACTTGGAGACGTAGTCCACCAGGGACAAACTCCGTTATCAAATTTTTTGTGTTTAGATTTGATGCTTATGTCTCTTCATTATTTAGTTTTTCCTTATTTACGGGGCACTTTAATTTATGCTCATTTAATACAATTCTTTATAAGTCACATCGATGAAAAGATCTCGTATCAATAGGAGCACATGATCAGGAGATTATGTACATTTTTTTCCTGGGGATTTTGATGCAGGAGCATCCTTCCTCATAGATTAAGTACATTTGACAAGACCTAAGGGGTCTTTGATTTTCCTAGGGAGTGGATTTCGTAGTTCATTAAATTATTGAAATTCCTATGTTTCTAAGAAATTATAGAATATTGTTTATTAAGTTGGAATTATTAAAATGTATTTAAGTTGTTTAAAACAGATTCGAGAGATTAATTAAGTTAGAGAGGTCTTAAGGTGAATGAGAGATCCTAGAGATATTTTGGGGATATTGAGGATTTTGAGGATTTGTGGATCTAGAAAGAGATCATAGGAGTGTTGAGTGGATCTGAAAATGATTTGGTTTTAGGATCCTCTATTTTAAAATGTTGTAATTCTATAAAAGAGTGGGGTTGGCCATTAGAGAGTAGATCAAGCCACGAGAGGTTGTCCATTAAGGATAAATCAAGCCAGGAGATAGGGATAAGAAGGAATTTAAATTCTTTTGTAATTTCCATGTACAGTAGGTGTGTATTTTAATGGAAAATTGAACACTATGTTTCGAGTGTTACAATAGACTGGTGGATCGATTCTTTGTTCATTATTATGGAATGTGAAGTTCTTCATATCTAATTATTAAGATCAGCGATTTCCTACATATATTGTTTTGTAGGTATAATAAAATGTCCCAGTGGAAGAGGATTGTGATTGAAGTTTGATAGTAAGATAAATTGAGAATGGGTGTATGCCAGGGATGATTTTAGGGGCTAAATTTCACTCATGGGCTAATTTTCCATGTTTTTTCCCAAAAAATGATTCTCTATTCTAAAAATGGTTCGCCCAAATTCTATAGGATAAAATCATTTTACCTTAAAAATCGCTAAATTTTTTACAAATTATATAAAATCCTTAGAAATTTGAATATTTTTACAAAAATATCGCCAAACATTTATAGTTTTCATATGAAGGATTAGTAAGATTCACCAAGGTTTCTACATTTTAAAATAAATTTCCATCCTTAAAATCATCCTTGGTGTATGCACAGGGTTCGATAGGTTCACACTAAGTGGTAAATCCATTCCATATCAAGTTGCATATGTTTCCATTCAAGTGATCATTGATCAAATTTAGGATAAATAATCCATATCAGTTATGGACGTTTTTGGGTTGGATTTGGCATCGAAATGCTTCATCACAGTTATCTATAATAGAAGCTATAATACAAGAATGTCAGATTGACATTAGAATCCATGACGGTTGTCAGATTAAAGTTTTCATGCAATGAAAATGAACAAAGATAGAATCTAAATCGTTGATCACATTTGGATCAACGATCCATATCGTGTTGTTGCAGGGATGCTCATGATCGTTGGATTGTTAACTAGAGGGGAGGAATCAAGGACGAGGACCAACTCATGTTATAAGATTCCCAAACTTTAAGAGAAATGTTGATATGTGAAAAGGGATATTGTGCCAAGTGTCACCATCTGAACCCTTCGCATTTCTTTGAGCGCATTGCGGAAACGATTTTCACATTTGTGAAAAGACTAGCCCTTGTTCAGAGGTCCTGATCTCATGGTAGAAAGGGTCATGAGATGGGAGACTTAGCGCTAAAATCCTTTAGTTGTGGGTTTACATAAGCACCTTGTTTTGTTATCCTTTGGTCAGAGACGAGGTCATGAGGTAATAAGGATTAAGCACCCGAGGCTTAATTATGTGGTTATGTACAAGCGCATTTGTATTTAATCCTGTTTGAGATTCTAGTCATATGAATGTTGGAGTAGGTTTATAATCGCAAGTGTCATAAGGTTGAAGACCTTAATTTAATCCCTTTCCACTAGGTTATAAGGATTGAAAACAAGATTTATAACTCTGGCATTTTTTGAAATACTTTGGCCCATGAAAGACCAATTGAATTAAAATTGAACCAGATTTCTCATTTGAAAAATGAGTGATCGAGTAGTCTATCCATGAATGTGATCCAAAAATGAAGGGTAAATTCGAGACTCTATAGAACTATTTGTCCAGATTAAAAAAGAATTTTGGCAGTAACTAGTTTTGTTGCAGCTGATAGACAGAAGTTTCACCTATATTCTATGGATAGTATTTTGTTTAATGTATGAATCCTTAGCTTTTGAGTAGGGATATATAAAGAATATCTTGGGACAACCTCATGGTAGGTTTATAAAGAGAATCCCTATGTTATTGAAGCTGCCATATTGTGGGTTAGCCTAGGATAGGCCATCAAGACATTTTATTATAAAGTACAAGTTTTTATTTTAAAATTTTCAAAAACTATTTGGTGTTATTCATAACTAAGATATGCACTTGTGCACCCAATGTAATAAATAACCATGCTACATTTTTTAAGAAATCAAATAGTTCTCTACTAACCTATGAGTGAAAATTAGTGTGTCTTACTATCAAGCACACTAGGGTAGGGTAAAATCAAAAAAATATTATCAAAGTGTAATTACTTTTTTACATTTCAGTCGGTGTTTCCAACCACACAAGCACTGGTGTTCACCATCCCTATATGAATACCCTATTGTCATTGCTACTGTGTTGTTGGATTCCTCAAGTCCTATGCTTCACCTATGGATTTGGTTTGTTTCTGAATTTTGTAAAATGGTACCATATTTTCATTTTTTATCTACATGGAAACCATGCCTCCTTGATGGGGAAGACACCAAGTAAATTTTTTCTTACCTCATTTACATTTTTAGTAAATCAAAATTTTAAATTTATCTTAAATTTGGCACCTTTTATCATTTTTTTTTAATTTGTGGTGCATTAAAGACATTCATCTTCCATAAATATACACGGTGTATCCTACAAATTTACAAGATGTATTATTAGTAGTGAAATTCTTTGCATGCATCACACTAATAAATCATGTTTTTTGTTTTCTCTTTATAATATGAGGAATCATTGTAAATAGTGTTTTCTCATATTAAAAGCACAACATTGATGGTTTGTATATAAAAAAAAATCATGGGCTTCCTAGTGCTAGATAGGAAATGTATGGAAGCACCATTATTAGTGCTTCCATGTGTACCAAGCACATCAATAACGAAAATTTAAACTAAAAATTCTCCCACACTTGTCAATGTGCTTGTGAATGTATAATGGAACCACATCAGTTCTATGGTAAATAAAAAGTGCACCATTGAAGCAGGGATGAATGTAAGGATGGAATTTTATTTTAAAATGTAGAAACCTTAGCGAATCTTACTAATCCTTCATATGCCAACTATAAAATGTTTGGTGATATTTTAATAAAAATATTCAATTTTCTAAGGATTTTATATAGTTAGTATAAAATTTTGGTGATTTTTAAGATAAAATAATTTTATCATATAGAATTTGGGCGAATCATTTTTAAATAGCGAATCGTGTTTTGGGAAAAACCATGGAAAATTATCCCACAAGCGAAATTTAGCCCCTAAAATTATCCCTGCATTGAAGCCATCTAATAAAAATGATTCTCATGCTTTATCAGTGCATGATATAAAAACACTATAAAACGTGGAGGCACCATTCTTAGTGCAATAATGTAATGTAAGGACACTAGTGAGCATGGTTTTAAAATTATAGATGAAACTACCATTAGAAGTTCTCTTGAATATCATAAGTGAATCATTTATCAAAGGATTGCAATGAAAATTTTCCATCGTGGTGGCATGGAAAATTCTAGGGGCTAAATTTTTGCCACGAGCTAATTTTCAACATTTTTTTCCAAAAATAGATTTGTCAATTCCCATTTTTTTCTAAAATGATTCACCCAAATTCTATAGGATAAAAGCATATTACCCTAAAATTTTCCAAACTTTTACACAAACTAGGAAAATTCCTTATAAATTTGAATATATTTACAAAAATATTGCCAAACATTTTATGGTTGGAATCTTAAGAATTAGTAAGATTCACCAAGGTTTCTACACTTTAAGATAAGTATGGATCCTTAAAAATTTCCTTGCTTGGTGTTGCATTTTGGAATGTATGGATGCATTGTTGATGATGCATCATAAAATACAAGGCAAACCACAATGGTGTTGGAACCCTTATACATGTGACATACCAATTACTACTACTACTAATAATAATAAAGTTATCCACTTTTCTAGTACACTAGTTTTTAATTACAAGCACCGGAAATGGTGCATTGATGGGTAATTTGCACCATGGACGACATGTCTCTATGTTTAAGGTGCATTGGTTTGTTTTACACTATCTTTGCAAAAAACTTAATTCAATTTTCAATAGATAATAAAAATGTTAATTTATTATATATTTTTAAGTTATATCTGTGTTTGTGTGTGTGTGCGTTTGTGTGGTAGCTAATGGAATTCATATGTAAATAAGAGACAATGACAAAAACATCATTAGCAATAGCTATGACACATACAACTTTGTACGCGAGTGAGAGATACCAGAGGGAGAGAGAGATATATGTACCATCATCCTTTTACAACATATAACTGACTCCTTTCGAGGGATGTTGGCCTCTTAAATTTTTATGAGGAGGCTACATCCCTCAAGGAGAACTTGAGATTGTTGACATAGTTGATCCATCACAAGGATCATGCTAGGTAGGAATTCAAGGTCAGTCTTGATTTGTGGTATCAACTACAAAACGAGAATATTATTTTAGTGCAAGACTATCTACGAGAGTGGATGATATTTTGAAATTCCTATATTTACCACTTGGCATTATGGAAGATAACTAGTTGGCACATATGTAGAGATATGTTAATGTGACCATCACTTTCCCTAGTGCCTTGTAGGTTGTTGGTGGCCAATTATGTTTACATGCATTCAATGAAAAGGAGGTTGGGTTTATTTCACTCATTATCACAACTCTAGAAAACCATACCTATGATGGAAAATAAAGTATTTTCTCTATGATGTCTTATGTAGATAGTTTGTATTATAGTCCTAGATTGATTAAGTGTTCTACTGCTTTTTTGCAATATTTTTTTCTCTAGATTGTTGTCATGTTTTATTTGATGAGAGTATGGAATTCCATTTTACTTCAAAGGTTTTTAATTTATTTTTTGATAGGTTTTTGGTTTCTTGACCTATGTTCAAACGCCTCTATCTTAATTCAATTATTGATGTGTGTATACACATGTGGTCGTATATGTTTCCCAATAGGGGCTAGGAGGAGTGACTATATAGGTAGATCATTTCATAGGTAGTATATTTATTATCTAGTGAGATGATCACATCCTTGTTTTTGTATAATACCCATACATAAGGATGGACTAGTCATGATGCCAAAAAATCCTATTTACTCCAGCTAAGCCACTATATGAAATTCATAATATTATTTTTATATTTTGATTAATCTAGTTGCATATTTTTTGGTCTTATTTAATACATATGTAGTTTATTGTAATATTTTGATTAAATTATATAATTATTTTTGTTTACTATTTTTCATATGTTAGTACATATGTTGGGGATTTTCCTCACCAACAAGATGAGGATATGGTTGAGGTTGATGAGCCATATCATATGTAGAGACCTAGTGTTCCACATGTGTTAGATCACATCATATATGTGCAATAATGGCTCACCATGGAGTGGTACCTACATGAGCTATGTAGATCACACAAGACCCTAAGATTGCAATGATATGGCTTAACATTCTCCATGATATGACATTATTAATTCATCATGTTATCAGTGCACGCAACCTATTTGAGAGGTTGAGGGATTTCCATTGGTCTTATTATTCATGTCCATCCACTTTAGATTTTTCCATTGAGAACAATGATCATACACCTCCTTCTCTTCCTCTACCTCCACCATCTACTCCACATCCTCCTCCTCCTCCTCCACCTCCACAATCACCTCCATGAGTAGACTAGCCACCATCTCCTCTATGAGTAGACTGGACACCTTCTCCTTCTCTAGTATCAGAATGATCACCATCTCCTCCTCTAGTAGTTGATTGAGCTCCTCTCCTCCTTTAGTAGGATTTGCTTAAGATTAGTTTTAATCTTAATATTTATTTTTATTTTTAGTCTAATTTCATTTTAATAAGTTGGTCATTCATAGCTCTGAAACCAACAACCCAAATTTTTTTATCTTTAAATGAAATCAACTTAGGGAAGTGTTAATCTACACCTAGTTGATTAGATTCCTTTGAAACATTTTTAGAATTAATCAACCAAAATTTCACCAACTCAACAACTGATCATAAATATAGTCTCATTCATGTATTCCCATTTTGGTTTATGATCTAGTTGTTATTTGAAGTCCTTTTCATGATTATTATTTATGACCTCCATAACCGTAATACCTCCTATTTGCCTCATTAGATTGAATCATTTGAATCTTTGGGATTAATAATTATCTTCTAGGGAAGAGATAAATTGATACGTTGGTGAAAAATATTCCATGTGATTTTTTATGTTGAAATGTTAATAATTTTAAAACATGCAAGGGGCTTGCTCATATAAAGAAATCTTGAGAGATTATGGGTTTGTGGAATGTTTCATGTGATTTAATTTCAAATTATATTTTGACTAAGCATCCCCATTAACCCATTTTGTTAAATTAATGGAAGATTGTTTTTGTTTCACTAAATGAAAGATAAATTGTATGTGATAGTTGGATTGGAGGATTGTGTTGCAAATTTTCCACTAGATTATTATTTCTCATAATCTTACTTGTTTGTTTTCTTCCAAATATTTACCCTGGGAATTTTTCTATTGGGATTTATTTTGAATGGTTGACTTATCTTTCCTAATTATTTCCATTGGTTTACTTTCCAAGTCTGCACTAAAAATGATTTCACCAATCATGTTCATGATGTGTCCCATGTTGTTGGGATTACAAACTTATTTTTATTGGAATCTTTTGATGATTGGCATTTTAGTTTTAATTTTATTTTAGTTTAGTTATGCTTTCTTTTCATGAATTGGATTTAGTTTTAGTGTTTTCCTTCTGCTTGTACATATTTATTTCATCTCTTTATTTGGATTTTGGTATGCTCCCTGAGCTAATTTGACTTCTTGGTCTTCCTTGAGGATTGATCTTTAAGTTTGAGTGAGGGGTAGGTCCAATTTTGGTCACATACTGAATTTTTTTTTTACAATTCATGAGATGCATGGGATAATATATGTAAATGAACATTCATGAATTTCTTATCTATGCATATGGACTGATAATTATGGTAAAACACATGTGCCTATTGAATATACCATCATAATCCATATAAGTATAGGAAAGTGTCTATATACCATTTTCATTGAGCTCCATCCACTTCATATTAATAATATGGCCAATACTATGATGGTTTTTGGGGAGACATGTGGGTTAAACCGAAATCCATGACATCTACTCAACAAAACAAATCAATTCTCATATCATCATGATTCATTCACACCTTATTGACATATGCATAGCTTATATATAAATCTAAAAGGGTGAGGATGTTTTGAAATAAAAATGAAGTTGAAATAACTATTAATAGTGTGGGAAGTACAAGTAAACCTATTGATGCCATGGATGTTTTCTCTTAGCGGGGCTATGCTTATATGGTACCAAGGAAAATTCATTGGGGCTATGGAAGATTGTTGGAAGTGAAGAAATGCCAGGAAAACAAAGATTAGGAACACACTTATGTAGATGTTTTCTTCTTATAAAAGGTGAAAATAATGGTTAAACCAAAGCCAATAAGAAGTGTGGCTAGTCAAATAATTTACCTCACTAATTGGCTCTTTTAAAAGGGTGTTTTAGATTACAGGTACTATAGATATTGGGTTATATATTTTATAAGTTTGGAAACATTATGGTACCCATTATTATTTGAAAATCGTTTGCAGTTTGTTGATATTATGTTTAAAATTCAAATCTGAGGTAAGGGCCCTTAAATTCTACTGAGAGAGATAATTGGTTCTTTCAATATGTCKCCATTTGTTGTGACTGTAATAACCCCCTTTTACTTTTTATTTTACAAGAAAAAGGAATGCCCCCCCTACTAAAATTTCAACCCTAATGCATAATCCTGTAGTACTTGATCCTAATGTTAATACTTTATCTACCTTGAGGAAGTTGGGGGTTTGATATTTTTTAATGATTGTCTTTGAGGTGGTGTGTTATTCCTTTTGATGTTATTCTTTCAAATGTGTTCATAATTCTTCTTGACTTATGATGCTTCATTGACATTTGTATGATGGCATTAACAAGTTACCTTTAGGACCTTTTGTAGATTTCGAAGTATTTGATGATCCTGTATGGATGCAAAGTTTGATGTTATATTTATGTCCCGAATGATTTTTTTTTATGATTTTCTGAACGGATAACTCAAATGAAGAACACATATCCATTCTTCATCCTCTTACTTGCATGTTTTTCCTAATATATTCATCTTTATGCTCTCATACTCTTTAGTTTCGATCTCTTAGCTTGAATCAGAAGATCATTAATCCTTTCTATGATTTTGAGATTAGATGCATGCAACTCTCATGAAATTTATCCATTGTAGCCTAGACCATGGTTGATTGTCTTTGAGACACATCTCCTCTTCATTTCTTCATTTTGAAAACAAACAAAACACTTACTCATAAGTTTTTCAAAAGAAAAGAGAAGGAATGCAATGTTTATGATATACTAGAAAGTATCTTGTTCCTCCCATAACTCATATAATCTCTTTTATGGTTGCAGAAGCACGGTCATAGGGCCACTTCTTTTGCATGACCACTTCAGCCTTGAAATGCATGTGGGAAATCCCTTTATCTTCTTCCTCTTGTCTAGACTTCTCTTTATGAAAATATTATATATCATTTGGAGCCAACAATCAACATTAGAAACTAAGTCTTGTCTTACTCAAACCTAAACTAGATTTCTTTTATCACCATTGCATTGATGAGGCTAAAACCTTGATCCTTATCAGTAACATTGATCCTTATCAGGCTCTCCCTCATAGGGAAGTATATTCATCTTTTCTTACAGTTTCTTCGAGGTATGAATATTGCAAGGCTATCGAATCCACCTTTCCCATAGTCTTATCCCACAATCTCATCAAATTTAATTTTATATGGAATCCCCATTTGTAGTGTTGAGTGTGCATTTTCTCAAGATTATTTTGAATCCCAAAGTCCAAAATCCTATCGATGTCCCCTCATCGGTTTTGTCTCATTGAGATGGCTCAATGAATTCCCTTGTGATATTCCCAAGGTCCAAAAGGCATGATCTCCTTCAGATTTATCTCTATAAGGCTCTTCTTTTAGACTCCCCTCTCTCTGAAAACCTAGGCTCGAAGACCTATCAAGCTTATTGAATGTGGAGCTTTGTCATATCACCACCCAATTCTTGCTCGCCACTTTTCATAACCAATTTCATGCATTGTGGCCTAATGTCAGAACCTATTCCCTAATCCAATCAGATTCCCTCTCCTTGCAAGATTATCAAGTTTTCCCTCCATGATTTTCACCTTCACTGGATTGCCATGTATCGTGTGCCTAGCTAGCGTTGAACTCCTTTTATCACATGCATATCTCTTTGTGACATTAATGTGTCACATGACATGTTGTATTTTTACCGCATGGTCACTTTCCATTTGTCACATCCAAATTTGAGCGGTTGTTATTTTCATATGACATACCTACCTAATTTGACACTCGGTTACTTGAAATATACATGATATCCCATGCTTATATTTTTGGTCCCTAGGTGCGAAAGCATTACTGGTGTGAAATCGTGATTGGTGTGGAACTCCGACTCATGTGAAACTTGGCGTCATTTTCCTAATTTGCATTTTTATTTTTATATATAATTATTTTTTATTGTTAATTTTTGTTTATTTATTTTTATACTATTTTATTTTTATTTGTTTATTTATTTTTATGTATTTATTTATTTTCATTTTTAATTTGTCTATGGTTTTGCAATACTGCACATGGTTTTATTTTCCCATTCTTTTCCCCAAACCTACCTTTCCCTTGGTATTTATTTTACACGGGAAAATCAATTTTACGTTAGAAATCATTTTACATAGGTAAAATAATTTCACATGGGTAAAATTAGTTTTTACATGAGTAAAATTAGTTTTACATGAGTAAACTATGTTTATATGGTGCATTTTTGCCTAAAAACCTAATGTATAGTTTTGTTGATTGGTATTCTTGATCAATTTGGTGTTTTCATTTAAACACCCTTAGGACTTTCCTTCTATGTTTTTCCTGTTTATTTTCCTTCCTTTTTCTTTCCTCTCCTATCAAAAATTTTCAAACACTTAGTCATTTTTAAATTAATGCAAAGAGGGGTTAACAAAGTTTTGAAGTCTCCAAGTCTCTAGGTCCATCAAAATGTAGGTGCACATTCATGTTCCCTACATTTTCTACTTTTCACCTTCGTACACTTCTTAATTCACTTTCACTTTTTTATAATTAGTCACTTTTTGAAAATGTGAATACATTTCATTTGTCAAAATTTATTAATTTCTCAGGTTTGTAGGTCCACAACCCTACATTCAAAAAAATGGACTTCTCTTCATTCTCCAAATTTTATCATTTTTCATTTTTTTGACACTCAGTCAGTTTTCAACAAACTGGATGAGGAATTACACACTTCCCATTAATATTTTACCGGAGTTCCTAGGTTTGTAAGTCTGCAAGTCTGCATTCCTCCAAGAAAAGTATTTTCAATCCCCAATAACACCTCTTTGAAAAAGTAACCATATTTTCAATTCTAATGTGGACCTCCTCACCCTTCCCCATATTTGCATTCACAAGTTCACAAGTCCATAGGTCCGCAAGTCTGCATTTCCACATTATACATTTTACACTTCCCATTTCTCACTTTGAACCTTCATACTTAACACTTTACGCTCACCATCATATCACATCACCACTTCCCATCACATTTATTACCCTCTCCATATCAACAACATTTCTCTCTCTGAAAGGAGCTTGTGAAATGTTTAAATATTTTACTCTGGTTAGATTGTTTGGAAATAAGGAGAAGCCTTTCCTTTTACTATTCTATGTATCAGATAAATGTTTTGTCGAAGAAATGTGTAAACAATATAATACTTGGGCCTACATCTACCATGATAAGATGAAAAAACAATTCATACCCCTACAATGGAAAATTGGGGAATTTATTGTTAAACATATAACCCATCTTGATGAATTGGTAGGACACCATGAAAAATTAGGCTTGAAGGAAAATAAATTTGTTGAGGGTTTTGAAAGAGACAATAAATTTACTTCACATATGGAATTAGTTGGATATTCTTCAAATTTCACCAAAGTTGAACACTTTTAGGAGGGTGGCAGATAATTTAGATCTCCATGAAATAGCGACCTACCAAGTTTCAAATGAGATAGGAGAAATAAACAACACCAATGAAGGAAATAGACAACATGGAAGGGAAGTGACAAATCAAAGCCCTAATTTTCCAAAAACTTCCCAAAAAATCACTTCATCGAGGATGAAGAACAGAACTAGCGGAATGGAAACCATAAAATCATCAGTTGGAGGGTTAAGAATACTTGGAATCCAAGAAAGTATGTGGAGTCGATTTAAGCATACCTCGAGTCTAGGAAAGTACTTGTGAAATCGACATGGATGAGTTCATTGAAGAACATAGATGGTATGCACAAATATTATTGGAAACGAGAGAAATGTTTTATGTTATCATTAACCAGGATCCCAAAATATTTGAAGAGGAAACTATAACTTTACACCAGATGACCTACATCATGAAACTAAGAAATTGTTACTAGAAAAGGTAAATACTACGAATAAAATGTCATCATAAATATGGAAATCCTCAATTGGTTTGGATGGAGTAACACCATAAAAAATTGTATAATCCCATGGAGCTACTAGCGAGGCCTTGAAGAACTTAATTGATAAAATGGAAAAAGGAAATTCATAATTGAAGAGAAGGATAAAAGAATTAGAATTTTATTTGTTACTGGGACCAATGTTTCCCAAACCTTTGAGTTCAATCCTACAATTTTGTTAGAGGATATCAGAGAAAGAAACACAGAGTACAAAGGATCATCAAGTTTATTGCAATCTATAAGAAAATATGCTAGTGATTCCATACATAAGAGAATTGACATAAGCTAAGAAATTTGGGATCTTTCCCAAAGCATTGCTAGCGTTTAATCCAGAATATAGAATTTCAAAGAATACTTGCAAAAGGGTTTGGAAAATGATGAAGCATTTTTTAAGGAAGTCGTAAATACATATTCAGTCAAATTCTCGAGCTTAAATGAAGTCCGAAGGAAAGAAAAAAAAACTTCCTTCACCTTACCATATGAAACAAATCAATGCATGTTGGCTAAGGAGAATCAAGGAATTAAAAGAAATGATAAATGAAATTGATGTCTTAAGAAATAAAAAGAGTGATTTGTTCCCAAAACTTGTTGGTCTTAAGTAAGAATTTAATGTTATCAACTTATTGATGGATACCATGATCCTATCAAAATAATCTTTAACGGGACAACTTAATGCATTGAAAGTCTCTTGGGAAAATGAATTTACCAAAACTATAGAGTTTTCTGAAGATGAAATTGAAAAATGCCTAGTTTAGTATATCAACAAAAATGATGAAGTGAACGACATGTTGCATCAATAGGAGATGGATTTGAGGGAATTTTAAAATCAATTGTTTGAAATTAAAAATAAGAATGAAATTACCATAGCACATTTAAGGGAATACATCAAGGATTGGTTGATAAATGAATTAATCAAAATTACTAAACAGGAAAATAAAGAAGTAGTTACAATGGTTATTCCACCTCAACCACAACATACACCTATAAAGGAATCAACTACAATCAAGTAAATATGATGAGTGATTTCCATCAGAATGAGTTGAGTAGCAAGCTTGTTCCCCTTTTCTGTCTTTTTCCTCTATAGTCATTTGTCATGTTGCCTTTATTTCCTAATATTCAGTGAAAACGAGGCTAACTCTTGACTTATTTTCTCTCATCTTCTAGGTATTTTCATTTTATGGTCCATGGGAGCCAATCGCGGTCCTCTTTGAAGGGAAAACACATAATTTTCGTTAAAGCCATTCACATTTTTATTTAAATACATATTATTTTTTAGACACCGAGAGAACTACTTGGCATACTACATTATTGTATTCTCAAAGAATTTGATTTGAATATTGAGTTTCAAAATGTTTTATCCATCATAATATTTTTGGTGTTTAATGGAATGATTATTTAAAGTTATCCTATCTATGTGGTCCATATTTCTGTCAGGAAGTTGGCTTAGGTCGATGGAAAGTTGGTTAGGATTGTTGGTTGTCATTGATGTCAACCCCTAGAGAGTGATAATTGTTGATTGTCATTGATGTCAACCCTAGGAGAGTGATATTGTATATTGATATCAACCCTTAGAGATTGATATCAACCCTTGGAAGAATTCTGGTAGCACAAAGACATGGGTAAGGGACCAAAGTATTTTTGCGGTATAAGTGTAACATCCTGCTCTTGCGCGCACTGAGGGAACTTATTCCTTGAGGACACTTGCTTGCAAGTGATCCAGATTATTATACCATTGACCATTGATTTTTCTTATGAGGCATTATGAATGTGATTATATGTTATTTTGTTGTATCGACTTAGACAAATACTATTGAATCGGTTCACTTGAGTGTGTAGGATTTGGACCTCGAGGATGCTAAGGCATCAATGAAACCCTTGGACTCCAGATCGAGTCAGGGAGTGGACTATTGGGGTTTGATTGTTGTATATATATGGCATATGTGCATCTGATTAGATGTTATGTTTATGGATTTTGTTCTTACATGATTTGTTGATGATGTAGGCTAACGATAGCTTGTCGACCAGACTCACATGTGGAGTAGACGGGTCACGCATGACTACCAAAGACATTGAGTGAGAGGTGTGGATAGAAACACTACCACAACCTATTAGAACTCCTGTTGTGGCTTGAACTATAGGTTAACGATTACCTAGCTCAAGAAGACCCACGATGTCCTAAGGACAGACTGCAGCAGTCACTCACAATGATTCTAAGGGGCCTTATTCCTTAGAGGCCCTTAGTCTCCCACAATATCACCTGACAGAGTATTGACTCCAGGGGTTTTTGATGTCTACCAAGCTAGTCAAGAGGCAAGTGGCACCCTTGGAGCATGTAGTGTGTCCTAAAGGGCACGTCGCGCAAGGGAAACATAAAGAGGTGAGTGGCACCCTTGGAGCACATAGTGCGTCCTAAAGGGAATGTTGTGCAAGGGAAACATAAAGAGGCAAGTGGCACCCTTGGAGAACGTAGTGTGTCCTGAAGGTCACGTCATGCAAGGGAAACAAAATGAGGTGAGTGGCACCCTTGGAGCACCTACTGTGTCCTGAAGGGCACGTCGCATTGTTAACTAATAAGTGAATAAACCTAGATGGCCTTAGAATGAATAATGTGATAAGAAATATTTAAAAACAATTTCCCTAATAAAATGTCATCTAGCCTCGGAAATTAAAATATAGGTCTAAAGTAATACTTGTGGTAAAAAAATAAAAAAGTAATAATCATCATTAAACATGTGACAAAAAGGGGGTAAGAAACTCGAATAAATTATTAAAACCTTGAATTATTAAGGGATTTAAAATTTTAAAAGGGGATTGATTGTTTGTCTACATATGCTAATTAAAATTTTTAACTAAAAAGAAAATGGGGAGAAAGGGTAAATTCTACACTTGCTAATTTTAGTTTTAGATAAAAAGGGAAAGAGGGAAATTTAAAAGAATTAGGAAACTAAGGGAAAAAGGGGGAAACATAAAGAGAAAGTGAAACTTAAGGAAAAAGAATAATGACTAACTTAGCAAGGAATATTGCCTTCATATATGATTTTAGGGGATAAATTTTGCAAATGGGCTAATTTTCCACAGTTTTTCCTAAAAAAAGATTCGCTAATTTCAATTTTTTCTAAAAATGATTTGCCCAAATTCCATAGAATAAATTTATTTTACCTTAAAAATTGCCAAAATTTTATAGAAGCTATATAAAATTCTTAGAAATTTGAATATTTTTATAAAACTATCGCCAAACATTTTACATTTTTCATATTAAGGACTAGTAAAATTAGCCCATGTTTCTACATTTTAATATAAATCTCCATCCTTAAAATCATCCCTGATTGCCTTTAAGAACTTTCTAAATTGAACTCAACTAGTAAATTAGTAAGGGGGCAAGTCATTAAAATGTGTAAGGGAATATGGGGACACCTAGGAGCGATTCTAGGATTTCTTTTAGGTGGGAGAGGGAAGTAGGAGTAATTAAATAATTAATGAAATTAATTTCTGGTGCAATGAAGGGGATGGGTGACACATGTACGGGGAGGATTTTTCTGAATTAATTTATTGAACATTAAATTAAATGGGAATTGGGAAAGAAATGACTTAGAAACTCTATATAAATGAGGGAGGAGGAGGACGATGGATCTCTTCGGTTATGCATAATGTTACACTGCAGAATTTTAGACTTGACTAACTTATCTTGTGGGAGTTAGGATACCCAGCTCAGTGAGGAGTGGTAGCTCAACCTTGCGAGGTGAGCTGGGAGCTAGTTGTTCTTTGGTTGAGTGTGCGTGGACCCTTTGAGGCTTGGGGGGCTAAGGTGGAAGAAGAGTACCCCTAGCATTGGCTGGGAGGTACCGGTGAAGTCTCATCGGTCGRCAAGCGGAAGCTGCACAGAGTGCATGGSACAAGGACTCAGAGAKGACGACTTGGGCTACAGTACGCTTACTTTTATTCTGCATGGTAGATTATCATTGACCTTACGATTTCATTTCTATACTTTAATTGTGTAAAGAAAGTGTTGACTTAGCATTTTAATCGAGAACTTAAAATTCCCAATGCCTTAAACTTGTTTCTTGACTTGATTCCCTTGGCCATCGATCCTTGAATTTTGTAACTACCCTTTTGGTTTTATTGATTTGTTGTAAAGAGTTGTTCTTTTTACTTCGTCCCCATCCCTATATCATCAGTCCACACTTGAGAAGTCGTCCAGGAGCTGGATCGATGGTCGTCACTTCGGTGTTAATATACCTATAGATCCTAATGCCTTTGTTTTATGTGCGTGGATGATGAGCGAAGAATATTTTTKCTCAGCGATTTACCTTACTTATCTCTACGCATGGTTGATTAAAACTTCGATTTTCTCGACATTTCAATTGTTGAATCTTGGATAAACCCCTAAGACTTGAATGCCAAATTTCTATGCTTTCTTGTGATTGTTTACTTCTGCGTTTCTGGTGGTTGATTCTGCTGCGTTCTCCTRTGATAGTTTATCTCTGAGTTTTTGAAGTCCTTACTCGRCCCCTACACAAAAGATCCACCTTGATTCTCATGTCTCATTACCTAGATTTTCTTTACGACTTTCATGGCCCTTCCCTTCCGCGATTTACTTAGMAACTAATTCGTTCACTTGGAGTTTCTATCATTTTTGTTTACATAGAATTTGCCTTAGTTTTTAACGATTTTATTACATAGCGGTTGCGTTTTTTTGGCACTCATTTTTCTTAGCTCAATCGTTTTCCCAAGTCTTTACACAACAAATCATTTAGATGCAAGTTATGTGAACAGAGAAACTAAACGCTGTAATTGGGTATAGTTATAAATGTTTCGCAAATTTGTTATATTATACAATGAATCGTTATAGTTTTATTTACCATATTTTTTATACAGCTAATATCATCAAGATGGCACACAACAACTATTTACCCATAGTATTTTACAATGATAGATGGCGATTTTTTTTAATGGGGTCCAGACATGTTGACGATAGCCATTTGGGCATAGCTGTATATTGTACAATGCTCTTTGATTTATGGTATGGTTGTATGTTTTAGTGAGATATTATTTAGTGAAAAAATTAATGGACAACATACCTCCACATTCTGAATAGACTGTGTTCTGAACAAACAGTCATATCACATTTTCTCTATGATTGAAATACGGGATATCATGCCATCATTTTAGACAACGATTTTGTAGAGAAATAAAACCACCAACAAATTTATTGAAAGACAAATATATCAGACAAAGTATTAATTCTACAGACAACGAATTGAAT
>JASDQU010245242.1:40625-52639 GCA_032191745.1 Picea mariana | reverse complement strand
GCATCATGTCGACCATAGTTACGATGTGGTGATCGAATATTTTTGCGGCTCAAACTGCATAAGAGTTCGATCAAATTTGGAAAAGGGGCTAAACTATCTTCTAGGTTCGTGGGATCCTATGGAATTGTGGAAAAGAGAGGCCCATGCCCTAATAAATAGCCTTTCCTAATTCTTTAGGCATATGCATGATGTCTTTCATGTCTCTGTTTGATACATTATGATTAGTGATCCTACACATGTTTTGACTTGAGCACCTTGCGGGTGTTGAATGAGGGTGCACTCACGGCTGAGCTGATCCGCATCCTGGATCATCGCATTTGACAGCTACGATGTCGAAACATAGATGATTTCAAGGTCTATTGGGACAACTATAGTCCGCACTCGATGACCTCAAAGGACGCATATGATATGTGCCAGCAATTTCCATTTTTGTTTGATAGATAGACTTTTGACAAGTGTGATACATATTATTTCGGCACTAATATACTGTGAAACTTTGAGACAAAGTTTAGACCAAGAGGGGGTGTACGTTATTGAACAACTAAGAGGGGGGGTGAATCATTTGTTATTGTACTTAAACTATTATGCCCATTTTAAACTCTTCACAGAATATTCAATGATGATCACAATGATGCATAGAAGTAAGCAATATAATATTAAACATCAATCACACACATGAAATATACAAAGACAGATATTTCCCGAGGAAACCCATAAAGGGAAAAACCTCTTCTTCTTGACATGATAAGTAATCTTTATTTTCTTTTCATTATCATACTTGTGAGCTCCAACTCCTCTTGAGGCTACAACCTCTATTTTGCAAGCTACAACTTGCTGAGAGCACCAACTCTCTGTTTTCTCTAGCACCAACTAGAAGGAAGCACCAACTCCCTAATTTCTCTAGCACCCACTAGAAGGAAGCACCAACTTCCTAAGTGTTCCAACACCAACTGGATGGAAGCACCAACTTCCATTCACACAGGCACCAACCTATATAACAGTCAACAATAGTTCTCCCTTGCACCACTCTGCCACGTTGGTTTTTCTGGCTGCAACCAGATGGAAGCTACAATTCCCTGTGTTTAAGCACCCACTTGAAAATATGAGGACAACAATCCTCCCTAGCACCTCCCAACCACCCTGAAATATAAATCTTTGCTTGCTTGAATCTATTACAGTGATACAATATTCATCAATGGCTTACCAGTCTCATCATTGTTCTGATACACTGCTCTACTCTTCTTGTTTCAGTGTACTCCTCCTCACATCTTCATAAGATTTATGTTCTTCTTCTCTATCTCTGCATGTGCACCTTGATTTTTCTTCCTTTATCAGATATGAATTTATATTTTATGCCCTACGCTTCTTCTGTACGATTCAATAGTTGTACACAACCTGCTTTTACATGCATGAATAACTCTCTGCAGAAGAAACCTTCACTTCTCTGTTCTGCATATATTTAAAGTGCCAAGTCCTCTGCCAGATCATCCAGCTGACTCTTTGTCCCCTCTGGTGGTTACGCTGAGTCTGTTCTTAATCCATGGTTGTTATGTTGAGACTATTCATGATTAGTGGTCGTTCCTGAGATTCTTTGGCTTTTCTGGCAACTACAGTCTTCGACGCTTTTCATATGTCAAGGGTCTCTATGATGGGTCTACATTCCACTGGAAGTTACCTCGAGACTCTTCAGCTTCTCTGGCGATCACCCTGAGATTCTTTGAATTCTTTGGTAGATGTAATCAGTCATTTTATGTAATTACAATCAGTCTGTCTCTAGTTGTTACTAAGAGAACCTTCGCACACTCATGTCTTTGGTGCCTTTTTCCCTCTCTAAGAAATATACACAGTGGGTGCTATCTCTTCTTTCTAAGCCCCTACCTTCCACATGATCACATTTGTGACCAGATGCCTATACAACAGGCGCTTCGTGAATTCACATTTTGGGATATCTAGCTATGAGTTGCTTCGATCTTCCCAACTAGGGAAACTTTGAAATGGAGCCTAGCATTGCTAGCTCCTTCCCTTCTCTCCCACTGATGTGACCATTAGCTGTGACCAGGGGCCAAGCACGAGGGTTTTTCGCAATTTTGCATATCGCGACCTCTTGCTGTGAGTTGCTTCTAAACTCATGATATGTGAAAATCTGAAATACTTCATATTAGATCAACGGTCCATATCTTTCCTTTTGATCGACGGCTGTGACAAAATCACGATTTCACGTTTCATGATTTCCTGTTGTGAGTTTCCTTGAATCTCTCAACTCGTGAAACTTCAAAATGTTCCATATCATATCAATGGTTGAGATTTCTCAGTGATCCGATGACTCAGATCATTTTGCAACTTCGCATATCATGAGTTCCTGTGTCACGTTCCTTTGACTTCTCCAATGTGCAAGTCAACAAAATCCCAATCGCTCGCCATGTTTCCTCTGTTTCCAATGGCCCATAACATTTCATGAATTCTCATATCACGAGTTCCCACACCACGCTCCTTTGACTCCTCCAATGTGCAAGTCAGCAAAATTCCAATCAATCGCCACATGTCCTCTAACTCCAATGACCAAGATTTTTTCGCGACCTCGCGTATCGCGAGTTAGAGGATAGTACTTAGCCTTATCCTCTTCACAGTTATATAGGATTTGATGGCTATTGGTCCTCGACGCTTAGATCTAATATCTGAGATTTGTTCTCCTCTTATGTGCACTCCTCCTGTCTGAATTCAGATCTAACGGCCATCGAGAATTCAGGATGGGTGATCCAATGATCATTGTTGCTCCTCATCTTGAGATTACACTTCTGTTCTTTCCATGCCATCATCGTTGCACTGCTGATATTTCTATCATTTTCAAACATGTATAGTCTCGTCGTGTTGATATTTCTATCATTGGAAAACAAGTATACTCTCATCGTGTTGATCTTGCCATCAATGAAAAACAAGAATACTCTACCTTCTGTCTGTAAATATGCCAACAATCTCCCCCTTTGGCATTGATGGAAACCTTGAAGAACCTGAAGAACTACACTATTCGTCCTGGAAATCAAACCATACCACTGTAGCATCCTTACTACACTTTTTCTCCCCCTTTGACATCAATTTCAATGAAGAAACATGCTCCCCCTAAGATGTTGCAGTACATCTCGAAGGTATCAGATATGCGACAATCACATACTCCCCTTGACAAGGTGAATATATTAGACGAAAGATGATATGGCCCCCAACTTCTAACGAAGATATTCAAATGGTGTCGCTGCTAATGGTTTAGTAAATATATCAACTATCTGTTCTGTGGAAGGAATATAGTTTAGCTGAACAACTCTGTTTGTAACCTGTTCTCTGAGAAAATGATATTTGATTGGTATATGCTTAGTCTTGGAATGAAGAACAAGATCCTTGGAGACACTAATGGCACTGGTGTTATCACAATGAATTGGAATCGGATCACTATAATTTACCTTCAAATCTGCAAGAGTTTGGACCATCCATAAAATCTGAGTGCAACAAGTAGGAGCAACAATGTACTAGCCTCTGTAGTTGATAAGGAAATAGACCCATGTTTCTTACTAATCTATGCTACTAATGAGTCACCCAGGAAGAATGCACCTCCACTGGTGCTCTTTCTCTCATCCACATAATTTTCCCAATGAACATCTGAATAGACTAATAGTTGAAAATTTTGATTCCTTGGATACCATAGGCCATATTCCATTGTTCCTTTCAAGTATCTGAATATTATTTTGACAACTAACAAATGAATCTGCTTAGGTGTGGTCTGATACCTTCCTACCAGTCCAACAACCTGCATTATGTATGGACGAGATGTTGTGATGTATAATAGGCTTCCTATCATAGACCTATATGAACTCTAATCAACATCAGGTGAGTCATCATCCTTTCTTAACTTACATCCAATGACCATAGGTGTGCTCATAGGTTTAGAATCTTCCATTTGAAAACTTTTCAACATTTCTCTTAGATATTTTTCTTGAGTAAGAAATATTCCTTCAGACTTCTGAGTAATTTGTAGGCCAAGAAAAAATGGCAGTTCCCCTATCATAGACATTTCAAATTCAGACTGAATTGCAGAAGCAAACCATTTTACCAGTGAAGCATTATTACTACCGAAGATGAAGTCATCTACATAGACCAACACAATGAGAAAATCATTACCCTATGTTTTGATATATAGATTGTTATCAACTATTCCTCTCTTAAACCCTTTGTCTTGAAGATATGTATCCAGTATGTGATACCAGGCACAAGGAGCTTGTTTCAACCCATATAAGGGTTTTTACATCTTGCAGACAAAGTCAGGGTTATTTGACAGTTGGAAACCCTTTGGTTGTTCCATATAGACTTCTTCTTTTAGATATCCATTTAGAAAAGATGACTTGACATCCATTTGATAGACTTTAAACTTCGTATGACAAGCATAGGTAATAAACATTCTAATAGCTTCTAATATTGCTCTAGGCGCAAATGTTTCATCAAAGTCCAGTCCTTGTATTTGAGCATATCCTTTGCAGACCAATCTATCTTTATTTCTTACAATATTTCCTTGCTCACTCATCTTATTTCCGTAGACCCATTTTGATCCGATTACATTTTTATCTGCTGGCCTAGGAACGAGTTCCCAAGTGTCATTCTTTTTAATCTATTCCAGTTCCCCATTCATTGATTTTAGCCAATTTATGTCTTTACTGGCCTAATTGAATTTCTTGGGTTTCACTATGGATATGAAGGCTATATGTGATTGCTTTGTGTTTTTGATTATCCTTCTCCTAGTTTGTACACCTTTGTCTTTTTCACCAATTATCTGACTTGCATGATGATTCTTTTGAGTAATTTTGGAGGAATAATTTGATGTTGTCTGTTGATTTGAGTTTGCCTGAGTATTTGCATATTCATCTGACTCGGAGTCTTCTTGTTTTAATTCTTGGACCTGTTTAGATTCAACTTCATCTATATCCTTTGTTGTGGATTCAGTATTGTTCACCTCTCTTACTGGAATTCCTTCATCAAATTTTATGACAATACGTTCAACCAATTTATGCAGTCTCTTATTATAGCATTTGTATCCTTTACTGTTTGTAGCATACCCTAAGAATATGCCTTCATCAACCCTGTCATCATACTTGCCAAGGTTCTCACTATTATTTTTTATGTAGCACTTACTCCCAAAGACTTTGAAGTGTTTGATTGAAGCAGGTCTTCCATACCATATTTCATAAGGTGTCTTTTCACTGTGTGTTTTGAGGTGGGATTTGTTAAGAACATGGACTATTGTGTGTATTGATTCTACCCAATAGGTTTGACCAATGTTCTTCTCATTCATCATTGACCTGGCCATTTGCTGCATGGTTCTGTTCTACCTCTCAACTACTCCATTTTGCTGTGGAGTTCCTGGGATTGTGTATTCTCTCTTGATCCCATTTTTATCATAGAATTCCTTAAAATCACTTGACATAAATTATCCTCCTCTGTCCTATCTTACTGCCTTTAACCTCTTACCTGTTTGATTCTCATTTAAAGCCTTAAATATTTTAAATTTCTCAAATGCTTCAACTTTTTCTTTGAGAAAAGAAACCCAACTAATTCTGGATTAATCATCAATGATCAACATAAAGTAGTTTTCCTTCCTTGTGCCATCCTATCTTGATGGTCCACCTAAATCCATATGAATTAATTGGAGTGGTTTCTCTGTTGAAGTAGAGCTCTTGAATTTAAACCGAGTCCTGGTTAGCTTTCCTACTTGGCAAGATTTACACAAAGAGTCTTGTGGATTTGATATTCTTGGAAGATCGTTTACTGCCTCAAGATTTTGAGCTTGATTAAGTGGTCAAAGTTTAGATGTCCAAGTCTCCTATGTCATAACCAGCTTTCATCATGTTTTCTTAGATGGCACTCTTCTCTATCTTCTTTCAGCACATATACATTATTATATGTCCTTATGCCTTTAGCCACCACTTGTCCTGATTTTACAAACTTTATCTTGCAATCCTTGGAAGTGAAAACCACATCACATCCTCTGTCACACATTTGAATTACACTGATCAAATTATGTTTAGCCCATCCACAAGCAGAACATCTTGGGATTTTCCATTACCATTACTCAAACTCACCATCCCTTTACCCTTGATTTTACCAAGAGCATCATTTCCTAATCCAGATTTTATGAGCAGAACGAAATGACTACAGATTATTACCAGATTCTTAACACAGAATAACAGAGATACAATAAAACTGGTTTTCTATTCAATAAGGAAATAAGTTGAAATTGTAAAATGCAGCGGAAAACAAGCTTGCTAGAATGGTGGTGGCTTATCTCTGAGAAGAGATGTGATGGTTGCACTCATTCGCAGGAAGATGATTACAACGAGGTTCTCAAGGCATTTTTACAATAAAAAGGAGTTTCAAAAACCCTAAACATACAAAAACCCAACCCTAGGAGATGAAGTGCCAAAAGTAATGTGTGCCCTATTTGGGTAAGTCAGTACATCAACTTCCCGGGATCGTAACGTTTGCATACGATCTTCCTTTTAGGCGTATGATAGCCCATTGGAAATATCTATCCAATCACTACAACATTTGCACAAAATTTCATGATGACATTTTGCGAGCGCAATATACCCCAAAAAACATAATTTAGGGCCTTAAAACGACTCTGTAAGTTCAGGACCCAAAAAACTGCTAAAAATAGTAAATTATCAGAATTGCTAGAAAGTTGTTTTGAGCCAGTTGGAAAATGTGGGTGGACACCAATATCCACTTGGATCAATCCTCCATCCTTAGGAAGAAATGATCTCCATTGCATTGAGTTCCCCCATCAAATGAGGAAATGTTTTCCGAATTTGGCCCTGGGTGAGCCACTTGCATTGGTGCAAGAGCTTCCCTGCTTTGACGACTCGATAAAGTTGGATCCTTTGTTGTCAAGTGCCCTTGATTTGTGTGTCCACAATCTTATCATTGGATTCCTATTGTATGTAGTCGGGGTTGAGATTTTTTGGTGTCAGTTGTTCTTCTACGTCTGAGGTGTCCAATAATGGTGGGAAATAAGGCCGAAGGAGGTCCATGTTGAACACTGGGTGCAGGCCAAGGAAAGGAGGAATGTTGAGTGAAAAAGAATTATNGAAGTGCCAAAAGTAATGTGTGCCCTATTTGGGTAAGTCAGTACATCAACTTCCCGGGATCGTAACGTTTGCATACGATCTTCCTTTTAGGCGTATGATAGCCCATTGGAAATATCTATCCAATCACTACAACATTTGCACAAAATTTCATGATGACATTTTGAGAGCGCAATATACCCCAAAAAACATAATTTAGGGCCTTAAAACGACTCTGTAAGTTCAGGACCCAAAAAACTGCTAAAAATAGTAAATTATCAGAATTGCTAGAAAGTTGTTTTGAGCCAGTTGGAAAAGGTGGGTGGACACCAATATCCACTTGGATCAATCCTCCATCCTTCGGAAGAAATGATATCCATTGCATTGAGTTCCCCCATCAAATGAGGAAATTTTTTCCGAATTTGGCCCTGGGTGAGCCACTTGCATTGGTGCAAGAGCTTCCCTGCTTTGACGACTCGATAAAGTTGGATCCTTTGTTGTCGAGTGCCCTTGATTTGTGTGTCCAAAATCTTATCATTGGATTCCTATTGTATGTAGTCGGGGTTGAGATTTTTTGGTGTCAGTTGTTCTTCTACGTCTGAGGTGTCCAATAATGGTGGGAAATAAGGCCGAAGGAGGTCCATGTTGAACACTGGGTGCAGGCCAAGGAAAGGAGGAATGTTGAGTGAAAAAGAATTATCCCCCACAGACTTGGTGATGGTGTACGAACCATAATGGAGTGGGCGAAGCTTATGATGGGGTCCTGTAAGGCGTTCTTTCTACAAGTGCAACCAAACTTTGTCGCCCACCTGAAACTTATGTGGAACCTAATGTTGATCATGGAGTTGCTTGTACTTGTCATTAGACTTCTATAGGATATCCTAAACCTATTGGCGGATGTGGTGGATCCTCTCAATGAATCATGTGGCTTTGTCATCCTCAGTTGGAGCAGGAGAGCAGTCGGTCTAGGTGACTGTAAGGGGAAGTGCAACATCTATGGGACCCAATGGTTGGAATCCCAACCCCACCTGAAAGGGGTTGTGTATAGTTGAGCTATGCAGGGCTCGGTTGTAGCTATGCTAGACATAGGAAAGACTCCCATCCCATGTGAGAGGGTGCTTGGAGTTATACATGCACAAGATATGCACGATCATTCAATTTACGACCTCGGTTTGGCCATCTGTCTGGGGCTGGAAGGCTGTGGATTTGGTGAGCTTGGTGTCTAGCAGTGACCAGAGGCTTGACCAGAATATGCTGAGAAGTCGACTATCCCAATTTGAGACAATGGTTTGTGGGATTCCAAAATGTACCCAGACTCATTCAAAGAAGATCTTGGTAGTGGCTTCTATTGTGATGCTCTTCTTGCAAGAAACCAGAATCGCCATCTTAGAAAAGCGATCGACAACCACTAAAACACAGTCATTTCCCCGCTTGGTGGACAGGAGGCCCAACATGTAGTCCATTGAGATGTATTCCCATGGTATGTTAGGAGTAGGAAGAAAGGTGTACAGGCTCTGTTTCTTAGTGGTTGGTTTGGCAATAGCATAGGCAGTGCAAGACCTGATATACTTGCTGACCTCCTATCGAATTTTCGGCTAGTAGAAGTGTTTTTGTAGCATATCCACTATCTTTTCAATGCCGAAGTGTCCTGCCACCTCGCTGTAGTGGGATTCCCAGATCATCTTCATTCGCTCACTTGAGAGAACACATATATGGCCCAGACGACACAACAACCCATCCTGAAGATGGAAATTATCGACAATTGCCTTTGCACCCAACATTTGGTAGGTGGTGGAGAAGTCTAGGTCTGTCTCATAGAGTTGGGGCCATTTAGAGGTCTCATGGCCATAGGAGTCTAACACTATGGTGAGTGTCGCGACTGGAGGTCTATTGAGGCAATCAACGACGTGGTTGGTGCTTCATGTTTTATACTTGATATTGAGGTGGAATTGTTGCAAGTACGTGGACCACTTTTGATGGAAGTCATTCTGCAATTTTCCTTGTGTCTTCATGAACTGTAGTGGCTTATGATCAATGTGGATGACTGTCTCCATCCCAAGAATGTAATGTCTCCACTGGTGGTAGGCTTGCACATTGGAGTGAATTTCTTTGTCATAAGTAGGGTAATTACAGACAACATCTGATAGTGTCTCACTATGATAGGCCACGGGGTGGTCGTGCTGTGTGAGAATGAAACCCACAGCATAGTCTGAAGCATCAGTCTCAATCTCAAAGGGTTGTTGTAGGTCTGGTAGTGAAAGTACTGGGGCTAAGCACAAGCGCTGCTTCAAATCATTGAATGATTGTTGTTGGGGCCGGCCCCACGCAAATTTTGCCTTACCACCACCCCTGGTTATTTGGCTGAGGGCCCATGCAATATGGGAGAATCCCAACACAAACTTGTGGTAGAAATTGGTAAGGCCCAAGAAGATTCAAAGCTCAATGAGTGTGGTTGGGGCTGGATAGTCACAGATGACTTGAATCTTGGTTGGATCCACATGTATGTCATGTTGATCAATGATGTAGCCTAGGTAATGAACCATGTCCATGCCGAAGGAGCATTTTTCCAAGTTGGTGTATAGCTTGTGCTGCCGCAGGGTGTGCAAAACTTGTTGAATATGCTGCAAGTGTTCGACCCAAGTCTTGTTGTAAATGAGAATGTCATCAAGATACACCACTACAAAAGTATTGGTGAGTGGTTGCAAGATATCATCCATCATCCTCGTGAAAGTGGTTGGAGCATTTGTCAGACCAAAGGGCATGGCCAACCATTCAAAAAGGCCTTCCTTTGAATTGAAGGTGGTCTTCCATACATCTGTCTGTTATATCAGGACCTGGTGCTATCCGGACTTCAAATCAATCTTACTGAAGTATTTGGCCCCCATGAGTTGATCAAGGAGGTCGTCGATTCAGGTAATCAGGTACCGGTTTATGACTGTGATTTTATTCAGAGCTCGATAATCAATGCAAAGTCACCAGGTTCCATCTTTCTTCTATACCAGCACAATTGGGCTCCCGCAAGGTGATGAGATAGGATAGATGTGCCCCTTGTGGAGAAATTCTTGGATCTGTCACTTGATCTCCTCATTCTCTAATAGAGAGCGAAGATAGACTGGCCCATTGGGCAGTGGTGCACTGGGGGTCAGATCGATGGGGTGCTTGACCTGGAAGTGCAGAGGTACCCCGGTAGGTGAGGAGAAGATTTCTGAGTATTCTTCCATGACCTTATCTACTTGCTTCTGCTGTGTGGAGAGGTTGGCCATATAGACCCTGGATGTGGCTRTGATTTTTCTCTCATTCTGAGAGTAAATCACAAAGAAGACAAACTTCCCCATATGAGAGATGACCTTCCTACATTGCTTAGCARAGATCAAGGAAATAACACTAGGTGGGACAACCTCGGGTATCCTGTACAATTTCCTATAGAAAGTAATAGTAACACTACGACGCCTAGACTCATACACAGCATGACGTTTCCATAAATAAGGTTGGCCCAAAAGAACATCACAAACTTAGAGAGGATAAACATCACACAATACCTCATCTTTGAAGGGATTTATGCCATACGATAGTCGACACTGTTGGCTGACGCGAAGATCGCTTCCTTGGTGGAGCCATCCAATGGTGTAGGGTTGTGGGTGCGGCATTGTCGGCAGGGCCAGCCACTTGACGACCTCTACTGAGATGAGTTTCTTCTGGCTACCATTATCAACAATGAAGTGTAGTGGGGTGCCTTTTACCCACATCTGTGAATGGAAGAGGAGCTCCCCTTCTTCTGGCTCATCTGGTTCACCATGTTGGAGCTTGGTGGTAGCAACGGTGGAACTGGGTTCCACATCAATGATTCGTCTTCCCCTTTCTGGTTCTGACTCAGAGTCAGAACTTACATATGATTCAGAGGCTTTCACTCTAGCCACCGGTGTTTTCTTTGAGCGGCAGTCAGCAGTGTTATGCCAAGGGCTCTTATGGAAGTCACACCACTTCTCGGTATCTTTATTTGTCTTTCTGGTGTCCTTCTTTGCTTGCAGATTGGACTGGTTGTCCTAATACTGTCCATCTTTTCTCTGTCCTTTGTTCTATGGTTTGGGGCTTCCCTTCCTGCTTTTTTTGTGAGGGGTTTCCCGACCCAAATTGTCGCGTCTTTTGTTTGAGCTTCTGCTCAATTTTGACAGCATATCGATAGGCCGCACCCAAGGATGAGATGTCCAGAAATTCCATTTCAGTTTGGATGTATCTATGCAGATCACCGCGATACTTGAGCACCATATGTCTCTCCGAATCTTTGATACCCAACTTGGTGCGCAAGGTATGGAAGATATTTGTGAAATATGGCACTGTTTGGTCTCTTTCTTGCCGCAGTGTGGTCCATTTGGTATACAATTCATCATAACTTATAACAAGGTAGTATTGTTCCTTAATAACATCCCTGAAGGATTCCTAGGTCGTTGTGACTATAAATAACGAGGGTTCCTCTGTTTCCTTTTTCTCACAGAAAGTTTCCCACCAATATTTGACATGGGGAACAACTTTGAGGAGCGCAAAAGTAATCTTTTCTCTATTCGAAAAGTTATGGACAAAGAAATACCCTTCTAGTAGATTCAACTAGTTTTCTATGGAATTTGTGTCTATATGACCTTCAAATATAGGAATATCAAAGTTTATTTGTACCTTGAAGGGGGCGATGCCTCCGCTCGAAGAAGATGTGTCGCTTGTTGGTAGTCGTCGAAGGATTTGCGTGAAATTATCCATCATCTCGTTCCTCTGTTGCATGAGGGCTTCCTCAATCAACAGTTTGAAAGAATCTCTGGTCTCGTCATCTGTATTTTATCCTTCCATGAGAGGTTGCTTGGGTGTGCGATAGCTTTTTTCCTCAAGAGAAACAAGCTCGAGACCTAAATCTTTGTACTCCGA
>JASDQU010245242.1:18252-40090 GCA_032191745.1 Picea mariana | reverse complement strand
GCAAGTGTCGTCATTACAAGGGTTGCAAGTGTTGCATGTTGCTCACAAGTGTTGCAAGTGTCAAGGAAAGCATACTGCCATGATGTCTATGTCAAGCCTATAACGACATGAGGTGGACACTTGAAACACCTCAAACATTTGTTTTAGAGGAGGAGAAATGAGTCAATAGGCTCATGAACCTTTTGCCATTTGAAAGCACCCCAAAAACTAAGTTTTTGGAGGGGAGCGCTTCCCTATAACTATCTCAGGAGTGTTGGCGCCCCCCCTTACACTTTATGGGATTGTTATAAATCTTCTTTGGCCCTTCTGGAGGAGCGTTGGTGTCTTTAGGAGTGTTGGCGCCCCCCTTAAGCCTACTAGGGAGTGCTACAGTGCTCTGATGGCCCTTTTGAGGGAGCGTTTCCTATTCTGGGCAGTAGTTAAGTTGTTGAGATGAATGGGGGAAGGATCCTTTCATTCTTAGAAGTCAGTTGGGTTCGAATCCTCAACCCAAACATGATCTTAGGGCAGATCCTCAACTGAAGGAGGAAAATACTCAACTTCCCCAAGGATATCTCAAGTGGTTAAAGCCTCTCCAAGGCTATATAAGCAAGTTTTCTCATGGTGAAAGAGGACTAAAAAGGAAGAATCATACCAAACTTATGATCTTATAAGTGGTGTTGGAACAGAGGTGATTTGGAAGTAAGGGACCTATGATCTCATAGGGAGCAATCAATGAAGCTATCATCATTCAGATCATGGATCTTTTGAGCAAGGGGTAGACAAGGAGGATTTGACGAAACTGCTGCAATCCATCTACGGCTGTAAGCAATGTTTTGTCCTCATTAATATAATTTGCTTGGCCTGTTTCTTTCTAATTCGTGTTCAATCTCACATGAATTTGTCTCTTTAGTAGATAGATCTATTTCAAACTAATCTTGATAGAGTAGGAAGTAGTTGTACTTTGTTTGTCTACAGGGCTTATCAAAGAGCAAAATATTGGAGCGCAATTCAGAGCGTGCAGGGACAAACACCAGTAAAAGGTACTTCTTTTCTCCTTCCTCCTCACACACTAGTCCACCTTCTCCTTTTTCTCATCTCCTAGAGAAATTGGTGACAACCTCAAAATCGGTGAATGAATTGAATCTTGGAGGGCATGTCTCCAGCATTTGATGATCATTCTGGAGTTAAGCCACTAGCTTTCATGCTGGGGGCATACCGAGCTTAGTCTTTGTTCTTTCTTGTTCTCGTAAATACATGAGAATGCATCCGGGTAGACTTTTATCTCTTTTTCGGACCTGTATGGATACATGGAAAAGGAACCCCCTGGAGTCTCCTTTAAACTCTTTTCAGACTCTCTAAACATGAAAAGATCGTCGAGTGATCTTGCTTCCTTTCACACTCATTAAAAGGTTCGAAAGGGCGTCTTTCGAGTGGTAGTTTATCTCTTTTTTGGCCTCGTGAGACTAACTGTACGAAAAAGGAACTGAGAGAGTTCTCTTTTAAGTGTTTTTCCAGACTCTATAATCATGAAAAACCTTCAAGTTTTATGTCTTTGGACTCGCTAAAACGAACATCGATAGGCCCATATGGGACCAAACCCTTACTTCTTCCAGTTCATTAAACAAAGGAAGAGGAACTTACTGAAGGTGAGTTATATCGAGCATGTGTTACCCTCCTTGAGCTCATTAAATTAAAAAGAGGTACTCGTCTATCTGGATGGGGGGGAATTTTGAAAGAAGCAAGCCAAGCAGTCTCTTGAGAACATTACCAAGTAATTCTTAGAGTCACCCTTGAACACGACACTTTGTCTTTTGCATGCATTATAATCCACTGACCTCTGCATTGAGCCAATCCTTTGAGTTTCTTTCAATCCTCTCGGTCACCTGATGTAAGTCACAGCATCCACTGCATCATCAAGTTTTGGTCCATGTCATGTTCTACTGTCGTGCCTCAGTGTTCAAGGGAAGTATCCGCCTCAAGAGCCAGCCATCAAAAATATCTTGTCTCAATACCCATGTCAGTCCATGTTCATTTGATCTACTAGTTACATCTCTATGTCCATTTCGTGTCATTGATGGGGGATACATCAAGGTCCTCCTTCGACAAGCCTATTCCTGTCGACTTCAACACATTATCCAGGAATTAGACTTAGAAACCAGTTAGTACTTTGGGACCTGCATGCCTCAATGGTAGGCCTCCTCACGTCTAACAATGGGTTTACATCATTGACCTCTGATCGGATGATTCCATGGATGTTCGACTCCAGCTCATCCATTCACATTTGTTAGAATGTAATAGGGTACCTTGGGAATCATTGACATTAATGGTGATCTCCCTTGGGCTTGTTAACGGTTTACATCATTGACCGGTAATCAAGTGGTTTCTGCCATGTTCGACATCAGGACATCTATTCACATGGTTAGATTCGTACTACATTGGGATCGGTAAGAAGACCCTGTGTTGAGTGATCACTTTGATATGTACTTTTCCCAGGTTGCGAAGGAGTTTCTCTTGAATAATGACACATATACTATTGCATAGATCCACTTTGTATTGGTCATGGCTATGTCTTGTCATCTCGTAGATCCACTGTGTATTCTTCATGGCTATGATCAGTTCATGTCACAAGAGTATAGATCCATAGTGTATTTTCAGTGGCTATACATTTTTATCAATACAATTATGGATCCGCAGTGCATTTTATGGTGGCCATATCTTGCAAGTCTTGATCACCCAAGCATAGGTATGCCTACCTTGGGTTTGAAACATGTCGTAATATTTGTTGGATGTTTGTGTGTAGCTTTTGTCAGGTTCTCTGCATCTATACCCTTACTTGAAAGTCTACAAAGCATTTCAGTTATCAGTTCTCATCTTCTAACTTCATACTTTGGGGGGCAATCTGTTACACATAAAAAATACTCACCTTGATAGTGTCTCAAGTGTCGTCATTACAAGGATCGCAAGTGTTGCATGTTGCTCACAAGTGTCACATGTTGCTCATAAGTGTCGCAAGTGTCAAGGAAAGCATACTGCCATGATGTCTATGTCATGCCTATAACGACATGAGGAGGACACTTGAAACACCTCAAACATTTGTTTTAGAGGAGGAKAAATGAGTCAGCAGGCTCATGAACCTTTTTCCATTTGAAAGCACCCCAAAAACTAAGTTTTTGGAGGGGAGCGCTYCCCTATAACTATTTCAGGAGTGTTGGCGCCCCCCCTTACACCGTCTGGGAGTGTTATAAAGCTTCTTTGGCCCTTCTAGAGGAGCGTTGGTGTCTTTAGGAGTGCWGGCACCCCCCTTAAGCCTACTGGGGAGAGCTACAGYGCTCTGATGGCCCTTTTGAGGGAGCGTTGCCTATTCTGGGCAGTAGTTAAGTTGTTGAGATGAATGGGGGAAGGATCCTTTCATTCTTAGAAGTCAGTTGGGTTCGAATCCTCAACCCAACCATGATCTTAGGGAAGATCCTCAACTCAAGGAGKAAAATCCYCAAMTTCCCCAAGGATATCTCAAGTGGTTAAAGCCTCTCCAAGGCTATATAAGCAAGTTTTCTCATGGTGAAAGAGGACTGAAAAGGAGGAATCACACCAAACTTATGATCTTATAAGTGGTGTTGGAATAGAGGTGATTTGGAAGAAAGGGACCTATGATCTCATAGGGATCAATCAGTGAAGCTATCATCATTCAGATCGTGGATCTTTTGAGCAAGGGGTAGACAAGGAGGACTTGACGAAACTGCTGCAATCCATCTATGACTGTAAGCAATGTTTTGTCCTCATTAATATAATTTGCTTGTCCTGTTTATTTCTAATTCATGTTAAATCTCACATGAATTTGTCTCTTTAGTAGATAGATCTATTTTGGACTAATCTTGATAGAGTAGGAAGTAGTCGTACTTTGTTTGTCTACATAGCTTATCAAAGAGCGAAAGATTGGAGTGCAATTCAGAGTGTGCAGGGACAAACACCGACAAAAGGTACTTATTTTCTCCTTCCTCCTCACACACTAGTCCACCTCTATCTAAAAGAAAGTCAGTGACCATGATAAGCACTTTCTGTCTTAGAGTTAAGAGTCTAGCTCTTTGAGGAGATCTACCTGTCCACAGGGAGATTTTCCTTCAATAGGCATGTTTGACTTTCTTATCTTCCTTGACATTGTCATAGTCAAAGTATTTGTCTAGAGCTCTAATCTAGTCTAGAAGTTATTCAACATCCTAGTTGCCTTCGTACACTGGAATGTCCATTTTTTCCCTAGCACCTATCCTTGCAACAACCCTAAATGGGCGTTCTTCTACAGCATCTTCGACTGCAACTTCTTCTCCTTCGTTTCCAGCTTCATTTTCACTTTCTTCTTCACTGATATCCCCAGCGTCAACTATGTGCCTTTGTCCTATCTCCATAGCATCAAGCCTGGCACATAAGTCACGCATTTATCTTTTCCTTGTTGGATCAGGTATTTGCCTGTCTCTTCTTCTCAGCATTTCACTTTTCTCTGCTGGATCAGATATTTGCCTATCTCTTCTTCTTGGCGGCATGGCTGTAAAATTTTATCCCTTCTCTCTACTACAGAAAGAAAAAAATTTGTTCTAGGCTCTGATACCACTTGATGCAGACCCTTTTCCCTTAGGCCGGGATCCGCACAGGATCTTCACTAAAATCATGCCAAGGCTTAATCCAACCCTTTGTTTAAGCCACAAAGGACTTCGGGTTTTGGGAGTTGGAGAGTCCCGATGTATTTCCACAGCTCTTGGAAAATGCTGAAATGTGAAACGTCAACGAAGGTTGACTGCTCCAATGCGACGAGCACATGCCACCTGTTACCCACTACTTTCGTCTTTCAGGACTTTGAGCGAACAACCAACAGTCGTTCCTCTTCCCTTATGATTCCTGAACTTCGAAATGCTGGAATGCAGAAATGGGCTCAACGTCCCATGGAATGCAAGGTCGATGGCATTTCAGGATTTTCACCGAAGCTTGACCCCTCCTTTGACTTCCGCTGCACGTATCCTCTGACTAATACTTGGGACCCGCCTTTCGACGTTTCTCTCTTCGTGATCTTGGGATTTGTGTTGACGATGCAACTCCACTTCTTGACTCTTGAAACCCCGAAACCTGATTGGTACCCAACGGCTATTGTCCCTCAACCTTTTAAGGAAATTTTCCTTTCCCTCTTCGGGATTTCACGAACCGGGAGTTTGAAACTCTCGATTCCAAAGTCACTGCCTCCTCTACTTCTTGAACTCCGGAAAACCAAAATGCCAAAATCCCACACCAAAGGCACGCACGTTTCATGACTTTGGGATTTTCAATGCAAAGGGCCCCGGTTCCTTTTCATTAGAATTCCCCATATGCCGAACCCCGAATTACTGAATTCCAAAATTCCACACCTGATAATCCCTTCCGCGATCCGAGAATTTGCGTGGCCAAGGATTTTGGCCTGCACTCCAAACTTACGAATCTCGAATCCCCGAAATGATATGTTGACTCAAACTGACCAAAATCAACAGTTCATGTTGACTCTTGATGTCACGGTGGAGGATTCATCCAACTCCTAACCACCTTACAGATCCTCTGGATCCTACGGTCCTTGGGACTTCGCTAGTTCTCCATGGAGAATTCTAACCACCAGATGCACTCCTCAATGACTTCTACCCAAACAACTCGGTGTTCTCCTTCCTGAAATTGACTTCTATGAGTCGATTTCGATCTCCGTCTTCCTCTGAGAACTTCAAAGGTGTTATCCTTCCTGAGCTTTCACTTGTAAACTCAATCTTCCCAAAAGGATCCCTGCTCGCACTCCTTGTGGAAAATCTTCAAACAACCTCTGGTTATTTGAGTCTTCAACCCTGTGCACTCTTTGCAATAGTGATCCTCTCAATATTCCCCTTAGTTGATAAGTTCTAAGGCTCCAACCAACCCGCGCACACCTTGCACGACTATGTGCTTCACCTGCACTTCGACTGGTATGAGAACAATGATATCTCTACTGATCTTTCTGAGATGAAACTCAAACCCTCGTCAATGCACACCTTACGGAAATTCACTGCACTACTTGCAGGAATTCTCAGGAAGATAAACAATTGAAACTCATTATTCTCCTCTCTCAGACTTCATACATTCGCCATGAAATCATACACACAATCCAGCATTGAAACAAATGCATAACAAAGAAACAAATCAACTATAAACATACCATTTAACAAATGTAAACAATAATCATCATAACACCATGAAAGTTGAGTCAAAGCTTCATATATTAGCTCAAGTGCTCCTGTACATGGGTTCTTCTCTACAGCTCTCTGCTACAGATCTATAGCTTATGAAATCTCTAAAATCATAATGTTCCTATCACAATGATACAAGGGTGAGGGTGTCTATATCCATTTTCCCTGCTATACTTCTAAACTGTCTAATCTATTAAATTAAATCTACCTACTTGCATTCATTACGCATAAATGCCTCTACATCCTACAGATGAGAGCAACACCCAAGATCTGTTTACAACATCTAGATATAAATATAAGTACGCTCCCCTTAGCTATTACATTAATGTCCATCCATTAATTTTTCAAAACATTTCAAAATGTGCACTGGTGCTTTTCCAGTTGTCTCCGACTTTGACGTTGCTTGCTTGGTTGGTTGCTTACAATGCTCCTGCATCAATTACTAGCAGGGACCTTCCTGGGATTGACAGCTCTAAGATGTTTTCGAACAGAATTAGCATCCGGGTAATTTTTAATCTCATGTTTGAAAATTTGAGGATCGATTCCTAACATCTCTTCATATGACCAATAAAATACATCTTGGAATTCCTTGAAGAGGTCGGTGTCGAGAAATTTTTTTCTATCAAACAATCTGCTCCGATTTATACATTTTCAATCTTTCCAGGGATACGAGAGATATCAATCATGATGGTAGGGGATATACTCGCCATGTTTCCTTCGGCATAAATGTCATACGCATCAAGTGGAACTATGGTGCGACCGACTATCTCACTCAAAGTAGATCTAAAATCATCTTGCTCGATTCTAGAAAGCTCTGGGAGGAAATAAGAGTGATGATGCATATCATCCCAAGGTTTGTTGGAATCATTCATTTCATCAATGATATCTTCATCTGAAGGAAAATTATCATCAAGGCAGTCACGTGAACAAGATGATGAAGTATACCACACGGGCTCCAAAATATGATCATCCTCATCCATCTATGAGGTAACAGGATCTAGATCGGTGGAAGAGTCAAGAACAACTTGATACATAATATTTGTTGTTGATAGTGTCATGGCCATTCCAGAAAGTAACTGACTTTCAAAAGACGTCGTCGAGGAAGGTAGGGTCCAAGGATCGTTAAAATAGGAAGTGTGGAACAGAACAGACCTATCTGATGAAACAAACCTACTGGACATGGCATAACTATGGTGAACCGGTGCCATGAAGTCAAAGGTACTCATAAGGGATGAATACATTCTGACACTGATATTCTCAGTTGTTGGCTAAGAATTGTCGATCATAGGGATCGATGGTCCAATAGATGCATTGGGGATAGCGTATGCAAAGGACAACTCGTCGATCATCATGATATTCCCATCGTGAGGAAAACAAAGAGTAAGGAAGACAGACGATACGATTTCAGTCATAGCGTAAGTCCAATTGCATCCTAGTAACAAGTTATATTCGAGGGGTGCATAAACCACCTCAAAATCCACCTCTAGCGTCTTCCCACCTAACTGGATCAGAAAGAATTAAATAATATCATGAGGGTGGAAGGAATGACTGTCGAAAGAATTCAACATGGTCGGAGACTAAGAAAGGGTTGGAGAGCTGAGGGCTTTCCAACAGACCAGGGACATCACACATGTTGCAACACCTTCATCAACAACAATACGCTTGATGGTATACTTTGAGTAACCCACGTGGATTTGGAATTCCACATGGTAAGGATAGAGAGGCTTCACATATGTGACATAAAACTTGATAACTTTCGAGCCATAAGGATCTAGAGTTCATAATGTAGATAGAAAGGCATTCCTCTATGAAGGACACATATAGAGTACCTACAGATCCGACATCATAGAAGGGGTTTCACCCAAGTCGTCAACAATAGAGTAATTCTAGGCGGCTCTAGCATTAGGATTGTGGGTAGAGCACTTGAGTAATCCTTTTGGAATATGAGCTGGGGGATCTAGTTTTTTCGATCTGTAAGGGCTTCTCCGGAGGAGGGGGAGACGGTATACCAAGTATAGTCTATGGAGATTTGTAATCGCGAGACCGCGTGGCTACATTAAACTCACATTTAACCATATTGATGCATAAACAATCACCGTCTTGCATTAATGGATTTTGACTCCCTCTTGCCACATTTTCAGCATTCGAGGAGCTCAAGGCCATGTGCTAGTTATGTGGAAAATTATTAGTCATCACGGTGGGTGGTAGAGATAAAATCCTCGCAGCTTCCACAAGTTTGGGGCATAAATGTGTAAGGTGACCATCTATACAAAGCTTACAAATTTCACCTTTTGCCTTTCTTTCTTTCCCTCACCAGCATTATTATTCGACTTCTCATTATTATCATTGTCCTTGGGTTTGTTATTATTCCTCCCACCCATATGATTAATATTACGTCCTTTCTTTTTATTCCCTCCTGGTTGTTGGTTACCATTAGGGTTGGTCGACGATTGCATAGAATGTACATCTGCTGACTGAGTGGGATTGGAGGACACAGACGAAGATGGCCCTCCTACATACTGGTTTAGAGACAACTCCTTCAAATGGCTTGTCACCAATTCTACAGATTTCACATTGGTCGAGCCTACAATGCCATCAGCATGAGGTCCAGGATTTTGTCTAGGTTCATAGTTTGACCTTGGTGCATCAGGAGGAATCTCTTATAACATCCTATACTGAGAATATATAAGATCTAACTGATGGGATTTAAAAAAAAAATCTTCCTTAGAAGTATCCCAGGATGTAGAAATATCCTTCAAAAGATATGGAAGGAGAGATTTAAGGAACCACTCTAGAAAGAATTATGGGGGTATGTGGGCCTTGATCCACCTCTTCTATCTACGCCACTTCTAGATGTGGTCTGAGATATGAGTGGCCTTGTCCTAATGAAAGGTCGACAGAATTTCTATGCCAACATCGTAACAAACCAACAATTAGAAGTGGTTGAGGAAGACTAAAACCAACTGATTAAAAGTTCTGTATGCCCCCCTAGGTAGCTCAATATACCATTTCGAGGAAACCCCTGTGAGGGTGCGCTGAAATAATATTAACTGAATAGAATCTTCGTTAGGGAAATTTGAAGAGCACCAAAGGTGAAAAGTGGTAACGTGATCACCAGGATCCTCACCAGATCTACCCTCAAATTTTGGAATATCTGAAGGAATCTTAGTGGGGACGGGGGGGCATGACGGATCATGACACATGGGGTCATTCATTAACTTAGACAAGTTTGGCATATTTATCATGGCCATAAAAGGGAGAAGGGGTTGTGGCATCTAGCCCCAAGCTCTTTGGAAATATTGTTGTTGGGGAATCGTAGCCCATCCAGGGTTTTGGTAAGAACCATGGACTTGTCCAAGATTGTAAGACCCTCCTCTGGACTGATTCAAGAGGGGATGATTGGGCACCATTCTAGTAAGAATTTTCTAATGAGGTTTGTACAAAATAACCCCAGCCAGAGTGGCTCCAGGTTGGGGGGTTCCCAAGGTATGAAATTGACCTCCTTTGAGTGTGAATCCAGAGGATAAAGGTGGATTCGTAATGAAAAATGTATTGGTTGGAATCAGTACAGAGGAGGTGGGTGTAAAGGAAGGAACATGAGAAATAGCTTGTTCTCCAAGTTGGTTACTCCATCCAGAAGCAACATGATTAGACTCGAGGTTAAAGGGAGGAACTCCTCCAATGGTAGGAGTTGTTTGCGGGACATGAGTACCACCAAACGAGGATGGAGTATGTGGAGGAGTTGTGCCCCCAAGTCCAATGCTAGAATTCATACCAGCCACTGGGATGGAGTTGAAAACTGCGAGGTGAATTTTGACATACCATAGGAAAAAGAACTAGAAGCCACAGGGATGGACTAAAAATTATAGCCTGGTGAGTAACAAAAAGACCCAAAAGGGTCCATGGATATAGGTTGATTATTCACCATAGGACGGACAAAGGTGATGATAGGTACTTACGGCATTACAACCATTGTGGTTGAAGGTGTCGAAGGGTTACCATTGACTATAGTAGGTATGGGAGTCAAAGGACTCCCAGTATCTTGCTAACTCGCTTCAGTAATCATCCTTGTATGACCACAAGTCTGATAAGTGGAGGTGTGTGTACCACATTTGATAACTTTGTGCCTTTTAGAAGGAAAAGACTCAAAATGCGGTGGTAACTGTAACAAGCGGTGAGACCTATGAGGAAGCTGGTCTGGCTCCATGATAACCTAGGACTCAAGATATAAAACAAATCCTAAGGCCAACTAGTAATCAAAGAGCACACCAAAATAAAATCAAAAGGTCAATATGCACACAAACAGGGTAAAGTGGTTGAAAGGGGCCTCCCTCCCTAAATTAGGTATGCCTTGCCCAAGAGGGGCATGAGACTCACTGCTAAATATAGGAGGTATAAGAATCAGTTATAAGGGCCCTTGTGGGCTTAACAACCAGTCGGTCAGATCCCCCCGGAGAGGTAATCCTCCATAAAGGCTCTGTGTTTTCCAACCCTTATCTGACCCAGGGTACCTGCAGAATAACCCCTGCAAGTAACCTATGTGGTACCTAAGTCAAGAAACTAAGAAACCACAATATAATCGATGCACAAGTGAACATTTGTAAGTTAGGTCCACCATATGGGTAGGGTAACAAAGCCCGAAACCTCGAAAGAACCACCTCTCACAGTGGTAAGGGTACTAGCAAGATCCCCATATATGAATAGATCCCTAGAAATATATCTGACAATAAGAAGGTATCGGGAGGATATCCCTTCAACAAACCTCATTTGACCTCATTCTTAACTCTAGTGTAAGCAGAGCCTCTTGATATTACCAATTATACAATGGATTTCTCCACTCCCTAAGTCAGACATATATGTTGATTTAATAGCCTTGGAGAAGTTTACTCACAAAATCCTATTCCAAGGCTCTAAATCCTAGGCTAGTTTGTGCACCCTAGAAAAAAAAATGTTACTAATCAATTTTAAATTATATCATTACTTTTAGTGGCCTTGCTTACTCAAAAAGGTGTGGTCGTGAAACTAGTGACGTTATGACTTAGCAAGTAAAATAAATGAATATGAATACAATGCAAAGTCCTAACTTCATTTCCCAATAAATGATATGCTTTTCAAAATTCAATTCTCAATTCAGTTATGCAATTCCAAATAAAATGCAATCTTTCTTTACATGTACTAAGATCAATGATAAAGACTCAAAAGATCAAATGCCAACAATGTAAAATGCCTTTGTATTTTCAATATAAAAGAATGAAAAAGAAAGGACTGAACAACATCTTGATATATAAACTCTATTGTGTGTAGACAGAGACAAACCAAGTAGAATATCAAGAAGCAAACACCCAACCCAAGATGAAAGGAAAATCAAATGAAAAGGATGTTGAGAAAGGCACCACCCAAAAATTCAACCAAAGAAAGGTTTCATGTCCTTCCACAGACACTTAACGGTCATAACAGAGACCCAAGAAGGCTGAGCAATTATCAAAACCTACCCAACAACCAAGAAAAAAAGGGTAATGTACATGACTGTTCAGGAGAAAAGTGCGTATATACAGCTCTTGCAGAAAGACATCATGTGTATGTACATGACTGTTAGGAAAAAAACCCACGTATATGTGTCAAAACACAACTAGGCTAAGGAGAAGGCTAAGAAAATCAGACTCAGAATGAACAGAGGCTGTCAAGCAGTCATACGACTAGAAATTCAATATAAACGAGATCAATCTAAGGAGAAAAACACTCCAAACCGCCAAAATAAGATTATATCCCCAGTATGGTCGCCAATTCTGTTACGAGGAAAATGTCTCTATCGATAGGGGTAAACCACAGCAGACGGAAATGAATGTAGAAATCAACTCTAATATTAGGTATGCTATATAAAAAAATATGCTAGCAAGACAAGATAAAAGGCCTACCTCATCCAGATGTTCGATGAAGTCCATCGTTCAACACTTGAATCAAAGAAATACACTTGCAACTTTTCCTCAACCGCCAAGAAACAAAAGAATATGGTGATAATATATAATTTTAGCACATTCAATAGCATAATCCATCAACATTCATTACAAATATTCCCATGGAATAACAATTCAAATATTTTCAAGATATTAATTGGACGAGAAAAGAGCATTTCTATTGAAATGTAATCAACATAAGTGAATGAATTACAAACTTCTGTGCCGAAACGGTTCGGAACCGAGAAACTAAGTCCCTTCTAGCTAGGCCTCCACCAAAGGCAAGCTCATATAAGAGAGACAATGAAGTTCTCAATCAAGTAGGGAAGAGCTCGGGAGTTGAATAATGTGTTCATACTTAAAAGAAAAAACGGATGCAGACTCAATATGAAGTGAATAATTTCTCCAGAGTAACTTTGCTCTCAAAGTTAAATTCTTCTCCTCGTTTCCATAGCTCGGATTTGGCCCATTTGTAGACTTCAAGTGGAACTAAAGGGTCGATTTAGAATGTTTCCAGTATAGGATCATGGATCTTGTGACATGACATGGAAACCTGACACCATTTTTTAATTTTGGGCACAAATTTCAATGTACACGGGTTGTAGTGGTGCAACCTGCGTATACACATGTTGTACAATAGGTAGGGTGCATATATGTGGAAAAATAATGTTTTTAGCTTTGGGATTTGCAAAAAGGGACTTCAAGTCTGCATAGGGAAATGGAAAAAGGCCTTCTATGCAAGTTTGCATAGGGTGAGGAAAATCTTTCTATAACATAAAGGTGAGCAGTATTTTATGCTATTGGTTGATGACTATACAATAATTTCTATAGTTAATTTTCTTAGGAAGAATTCAGAGGCATTCGAGAAATTATGGGATAAAGAGGAAATTTTCTATTTCTAGAACACCACAACAAAATGGAGTCGTCGAAAGGAAGAACATGATAGTATAGGAAATGGCTCGAACTATGTTAATGGATTCCAAGTTGATAGACGACTTTCGGGCACAAGAAGTGCATACAGTAGTTCACATTCAAAACAAATGAATTCTTATAAACAACATTTATAAAATTCCTTATGAACTATGGAAAGGACGACTAGCGAATGTGAAGAATTTCATAGTTTTTGGAAGAAAATGCTACATTAAAAGAGAATATGGAAAAATATGAAATTTTGAATCTCATTTTGACAAAGGTATACATGGTGGGTTCTCAAGCACAAGGAACGCATACAAATTCTTCAATACAAGGCTAAAAAAAATGTGGAAAGCATCAATGTGATGTTTGATGAGACAGGTGGATGAAGGATAAAAGAAGAAGGAAAGGATTAAATGGAACAGGTTCCCGAAGAAGAAGTAAAGGATGAAGAAGTAGCAGAAGAGGAAGAAGAAGGAGAGTAGTCAGAAGAACAAGAGAAATAACAAAAATATCTTCAAGTACCTCCAAATAAACATAGAAAACGAATATAGAAGAATCATCCATCGAGTCATATTATCAGGAAAAAAGATGCAGAAGTTGAAGCTAGAAGAAGAATTTGTTCACTAGAACAATTGCACCTAGCACTACTGTAAAAAATTGATCCAAGTAGTTTTGAATAAGCAAGAAAAGATGAATTATGGATCAAATTCATGGATGAAAAGTTATATTAGATAGAGAAGAATGACACTTGGGAACTGGCTCTAAGGCCAAGAAACAAAAATGTGGTTGATACAAAGTTGGTCTTCAGAAAAAAAATTGTGTGAAGATGGACAAGTTACTAGGAATAAAGAAAGATTGGTATGTAAAGGATATGCTCAGGTTGAAGGTATAGACTTTGAATAGATGTTTTCCCGAGTCTCCAGAATGGAAGCAATCAGATTGATCCTAGCTTATTCTTGCTCCAAGAATATTAAAATGTATCATATGGACATGAAATCATCATTCCTAAATGGGGATCTAGAGGAAGAAATCTACATTGAGCAACCAGAAGGATTTTACTTGTCAAAGAATGAAAATTATGTTTGAAAGTTGAAGAAGGATTTGTATGGTCTTAAATAGAACCCCAAAGCATGGTATTCCAAAATGGATATATAGTTACAAAAACAAGGATTTAGGAAAGGGAATGCATATAACAACCTCTACATCAAGGTAAATCAAGATAGTATTTTGTTAATTGAAGTTTATGATGATGATATTATCTTTGGTAGTGATGATGGCAGGATGAGCTAGAAATTTGCAAAGGATATGCAGGCTGAGTTTGAAATGTTATTACATGGAGAATTTAATCTCTTTTTGGGTCTTCAGATATGTCAAAGAAACCAAGGCATTTCTATCTCTCAGACCAAGTATATCATAGAAATGTTAAAGAGGTTCAGAATGGAAGATTGAAAACCATTCGATACTCCTATGCAAACCAGCTGCAAGGTAAATAAATATGATGATTCAAAGGATATATATTAGAATAAGTACAGGGCAATTATTGGAATATTACTTTATGTGATAGCTTCCAGAGCATATGCGATGTAGGAATTTGGACAGGTGGCACGATTTCAAGCAGCACCAAAGGAATCACATGTTTTGGCAGTAAAGAGGATATTAATATATCTCAACGATACATAAGTTTTTGGATTATGGTATCCAAAAGGAAATTATCTATCATTTATTTCCTACACATATATAAATTGGGTGGGTTGCATTGATGATCGAAGAAGTACAAGTGGAGCATATTTCTACTTGGGTGAGTGTTTGGTATCTTGTCTAAGCAAGACACAATCATCAATATCATTGTCTACAGTCAAAGAACATTATATTGAAGCAATAACATCTTGTACACAGGTCTTATTGATGAAAAAAACATTGAAATATATACAGGTTGAGTATGATGAGCCCATTCTGATATTTTGTGATAACACAAGCGCCATAAATATCTCAACGAATTTAGTGATGCAATCCAACATGAAGAACATTCCAATAAAGTTTAATTTTCTATGGGAAAAGGTTCTAGAGAATAACATTCAAGTTGAGTATGTTGGGACCAAAGAACAGATTGAAGACATCTTTAGAAAATCTCTTCTAAGGGAAGCTTTTGAGTTTCTTCACCAGAAACTTGGAATATTTTCTTCACCATAATGAATTTTCAATGCTATATGTCATAGATTTACATGAGGAAGAGCCATGAAGAGGATAGAGAATAGTTCATATAGGGGGAGCATCCCCAAGGAGAGTTCACTCAGGGAGAGCAACCCTAAAGGGAAGTTACCTTTTCCATTGATGTCAAAGAAGGAGAGATTTATCAGATGCATGGAGAGAAAGCACAGAGGAATGATTCCAGAGGGAGCAATGGTCACAGGGGGAGCATGAGTATCATGAATTCATTATTGCATCACATTGGTTCCATCAATTCAAAAGGGGGGTATTGTTGATTAATTGGGTTGGTTTTCATTGATGTCAACCCTTGAAGCAAGTCTGGTAGCAAATTTTGGTATCCCTAGAGGTGTGAATAGGGAGACCATGTGTGTCTGAAGAATAGTGTACTGGAGATTAGTGAATTTGCAGGAAATACCATCATCAATGGATATTACATGTTGTGTCATGTCCAGTGATATATCATGGGTAAATTTGTTGCAATAACAAAATAAATAAAAATAAAATATTTGCAACAAGAAGTGGTGAGTTTGATATTTATGGTAAAGTGGTTAGAAGTGGGTAAAGTAGCTAAAACTGGGTTATCCCTAAAAGAAGAAAGTTGGGTAAAATAGTTAGAAGATATCCCCTAAAGGAAGCTACTTGGAGAGTATAAATAAGAGAGAAAGGGTCTCTCATTAGCACCTAATCTTGAGCATATTGAATATCTCTTTTATGAAATGTTATGGGTAGGTATCATTGAAAAATATATAGGAGTGAGTCTGAGGTAGTGATGAGAGGAGTTACAGTAGTTGAAGGGTCGATACTGTGTGTATTGAACCATGGTTTTACTAAATACATCCACAGGTTGCAGTACTAGAAGGGCACAAAAATCCGCAGGCCATAGTGGGACAAAGCACGGATACCTACGGGTTTACTGAAGACATAGCATGGATATGTTTCCAAAGATGAAAATGAAGATCATATATATAATTAGTGATAAATTGCCAAGCTGAGAAGTGGATACAGGAAGGTTTAATAGTGAGAAGGTACAACAAATCTATCTACAATAACAAAAGGTATGTTATATGCTTAACTTAAGTAGATCTTTGGTGAATTCTTGGGGTATAGCCATGGGAGATTGAGCTATTTTTCTTGGGGGGATATTGGTTGTGTGGTATATTATGTATTAGACGGATCTACAGTGATACATTTCTAATGTATTGGTTTTTTGTTGTTGGGATACTTCATTGAGAATCTTGTTAAAACATATCCTATGTTATGTGAAGTATCATTGAGAGTTTATGATTGAGACATAGTGTTATCATTATAGGTTAGGTTTTCATAATAGTGAGGGTTTGATGTATGGTTAATGTAAGGGTTTCTTATAACACACAAGATTAGTGATACATATGTATGAACCTAGTACATGGTTGTGTTATATATACTTGGATGTTGGGTGAGTATTATTTTCTATCACATCGGCCAGTTTGTGAGCAGATACAAAGAGATTTGATAGTGAATGGGACTGAGATAGTGACACAGATAGAGTGATAGAGAGAGTGTTAGTGTACTAGCAGATCTTTGTGATAGTCTACGAGTTGTAGCAAGGAGAGGAGAAGACATCCATGAGTTGCAGTAGGGAAAGGTGTAGACATCCACGTGTTGCAGTAAAGATAGGTCACGGATATGCAAGAAACTTTTGAAGAAGATTGGTACAAGTTGGGACAAGATTTCAGTGATAGGTATTATAGTGATAGAGTTGTTTTCAGTGATAGTGACAGGTTGTCCACATTTGACATTTAAACTTCAGGGCATTTGGACGGGGAAATGATATGTGGTTGTATCCACCTTCCAGTTTTAGCTGGAGAACATAGGGGTTTGTATCCTCCTTTTAGTTGTAGCTAGAGAATTGGGGAGTTTGAGCTTCCCTCAAGTTGTAGCCTTAGAATCTAGGGGGTTGGAGCCTCCCTCCAGTTGCATCTAGAAAACAAAGGAAGTTGGTGCTTCTAATGAATGTACTTATTAAAGACATATAAAAAAAATCAGTATGTGGTTTTCTTCCACATTGGGTTTCCATGTAAAAATACTGGTGTATTGTGCATGTGTCTGATTTCTTATTGTTCATGGTTTATTTATTTTGCACTTGTTGAATGATATTGGTAAACTAATCATAAATATATATTGTGTTTAAAAAGGATTAAAAATCACTATTACTAATTGAACCCCCCTCTTAGTAATCCAACAACTCACATCCCAAAAAAACATTAATTCCTTTTCGAAATCACCATTCCACTAGAAATTACATCCAATAAAAATGCAATATAGTATTCCAAGTATGAAACAAATCATGTGTCCAATATCCATATCAGCAAAAGACTTTATGTCATATGGAACAATGGCTGAAAATTACCATCTTCCTCTTTTCAAAATTAAAACCACATTCATCGCCACCCTTAATATGTGACAATATATATATATATATATATATATATATATATATATATATATATATATATATATATATATATATATATATATATATATATATATATATGCCAATGTAAATGTAAAGGGAAAGTAACATGTGGTACAAAATCAATATACAATATACCATATGTGTTGTTTTGTAAAGAATCTCCCATATTTAAACTTCACTGTGCCACCTCTTTCATAATGAGAGCTTGATACTTCATATCATATGCAAGGTGATGTTAAGTTGTTGAGTATTGTTTCACATTGGATCACTAGGATATAACCAAAATTTTAAATGTAAAGTCCACGTATCACTTGCGCATGGCTTGTATATGCATATGAAAACTTCAATATATACCAACCCTTTAATAAAAAAACAACTTTCTATATGAGTATAATATGTCATGGATGGCCATTCATTATCACTAATAACCAAGACAAAGTCTTATACCTTTTCAACCACCACCTCCAGAAATTCATTAATAAATAGTGATTGATGCATCAAAATGTCTAAAGAAAACTTTAAATAGAATGCAAAAAGGGCATTCTTTAGATACCAAGCACATTGTCGATTTTTATTCTTTAACTAGGGAGCCCCACCTATAGTTAAGTATTTACAATTTATAGGTAGATAAAAAAATATTGTTAGTTCCTTGCAACCATTTTCAAGTAGGTGGCTAGTTCACCATTTAATGAGTCAACATGATGTAGCAAACATTTTACAACAGCAACAAGCTTATTAGTAAATTAGCTTAAGTTATTGATAGAAAAGTTAGTATCAATCTTGAGAGAATGAAAATTGAGAGTTTGTTGATCACTTTCACCATAAGAGAGATTAATGATCAGTTCCTTTGAGGGCTATGCAGTCTTTATAACGACGAAAACACAACAATTCTTGAAGATTGAGATAGAAAATATTAAGAGGTGGGGATTAAACTCCAAGGTGCTAGCACACTAGGGCCTTAGGGTTTAATCCTTAAAGAGAATGATTGCTAGAGTGCAAGCACTTTTGGGTTCTAGCAACTTTTTCTCCCTTTTTAATTATTCAACTGAGCCAAGAAACCAAGTGTCTAAGGATAAATCATAAAGTGATATCAATTTAGGGCTTTAGGATGCTAACCCTAACAAGGAAATTTCACCAATTTTGAACACGAATAACTTTGTGAGTGGAGGAATCACTTATGATCCTCTCTTAGGGTTTCACCAAGAAAGAAATCTAGCATGAAAAAGAGAAATTTACCATAAAATTTGATAGCACAAAGATATAATTGTATAAATTTCACTTACTTCACCAATATAGCGTGAGAGAAAACCCTAATTGCAGAAGTTCCATCCAAAAATTAGAAAAAACATCCACAACTGATCCTCCAAGTAAGTCACATGAGTGTAGAAGAGAGAGGTAGTCAATTAGGGCGAACATTTCAAACATGTTCTCTAACAAATGGTGAGAAGATGAGATGATAAAATGAATGTCAAGTCTCTTTAATTATATGGAGCCATATTGACATGTTTTTCCACTTTAAATTGACAACAACAAAACATAAGAGGGTCGACCCCTTTAATTTTCCCTTGCAATATACAAAAAATAAATTTTACATGAAATAAAAACCTAAAAGGATCACATCATGCCCTAAGATGGTGACGTAGGCTCTCCAAATGCAACGTCAAGCATGGGGAGGGAGACATTGGTCCTCCAAAGGCCAGGTGTCATGCCAAAGTGCCTTGTCGTGGTCTCCTCCTGTCAAGCCACCTATGGAACCATCTCATCCATTAAACCCCAACCCTCCAAGGTGATGTGAAGGGATAGGAGATGATTTCGTAGGCATCTAAAGGACAATGTCCAAGTGGAGAAGGGTGCAAACTCATCCTCTGGTGATTCCAAGGTTCCTCCATAGGAAACAACATATGTCCTCTATGTGAAAAGTTCATCGTCCATGGTCTTATTCATGTGGGGTCTAGTTTCCATCCTCTAGGAAAGGTCCTGCAAATACAAACATGTATGCTCTCCAGGGGTCCACAAGTCAAAATTATCATTCCAGGTAGGCAACATTTAATACAAGAACCACCCAAACATATGCATCAAACCACCCAAACATTTAGTGTTATGTGTAATGGAAAGTAAAGAGCATCGAAATGCCACTTGCATTTAGGAACACATTGAGTGACATATGCAATGGAAAGTAAAGGACACTGCAAATTCACTCCCCTTACAATCAAGACATTTATTAATTATATGTTTTAGAATGTCCTTTATTTTTATGGATAAGAATTTCATTTCTCTCGGGAACTTCGGGCGATAATATAGAGGGATAATTCATTGAACTTTAACCTTTTCTAGATACAACACCTCTGGGCCTTTAGCCCCTTCTTCCCATGAAATGAGGTACAAGCCCTTCTCGGGGTCAATGAACCTAAAAAAATAAAATATGAGAAAACATAAGGGAAGAGATGTGGAAGTGGTAAGTATGAGTGGGGAATAGTACTATGACCCTTCAAGGAACCACCTAGTAGCAACCATTTTCCTGAGGGTGACCAACTTAATAGGAAACCTAAAAAAATAAAATATGAGGAAACACAAGGGAAGAGATGTGGAAAGTGGTAAGTATGAGTGGGGAATAGTACTATGACCCTTCAAGGAACCACCTAGTAGCAACCATTTTCCCGAGGGTGAACAACTTACTAGGAAACCATGTGAACCACCAAGGTGAAACTAGACAAATAGTATAATTTCCAAGCAAGCATTCCATAATGAAGAAATGATTATTTGCAACATGTTCTAATGATTAAAATATTAAAGTGGCACTTACCATGAGACTGGAACTGTTACCTCATGAAGCAAGACATTTGTCTTATGGTATCCAAGTTGATGTAGTGAATGATGCTCTACGCATTTTGCTATGAATCAAGCTCTCGAAATTCCATGTCTACTACTTGTGGGCCTCGAGACATCATATCCTTAGTTACCCCTAGATCGAGGGGGTAACAAGGACAATTTATTCGGAAATGGGTCATTTTGGTTTCAATCTACTGGATAACATCTCAAATACTAGATCAAAAATTTCAATCCTGACAAAGAATATTTTTCTTATTCCTTTTTTTAGGTCAAATTGTACTCTCTTCCTCACGGGTACTGGGAGGAGGAAATCCTAGTAGGGATTGGAAACACTCTAGGTACTTTTGTGAATACTCTTGAAGCCTCTAAACAACGTAAATACATAGCTCATTCTTGAATATGCATCTATATGAATGTTTCAATCCTAATTCCATAGTGAATTTACCTTAGTTATCAAGACATTAATTGGATCCAAACCTTGGATTATGAATTTATCCCCTTTTACTACCAAATATGTCATGAGCATGGGAATTCGTTCAAGGATTGTCCCCTAAATAACCCTCTGAATCCAAAAAATTAGGATACCACAATATATGAAGAGGTTTCACTACAATCAATATCAGGGATCGGGTGATTAGATATCCTTCTCAATCAAACCCTACTAAAAAACCTTCCTCCAAAAATAATTTTTAAATATTGAGTGAGCACCTCCTGAGCCAACCCCCACAAATCCCTATGCATACAGATATGATGCTCCTACCCCCCCAAATCCCTCTAATCCTTTGCACACCCTGATCTTATCGATTGGATCACTTCACCATTTTGGAATCACTTATGCTCCCAGGTCATGGCCTTGTAGCTAGTATTCTTCCCTCGACATGGTTAGATCATTTGCTCATTTTCCTCTCACTTAAAAAAAATGGACCCCCTTCTCAAGAATAATTTTCATTTTGAAACATTTTGGCTTTATGATCCATATTTCCAAGACAACATCCAAAAATGGTGGTAATAAGATAACTTTTATGAAGGCACACTCATGTACTGCTTCCAATAGAGACTCAAAAAATTAAAATAATAGTTTCTCTCTTGGAAGAAATCATTTTTTGGAGATATTTTGTTAAGACCTAGAAAAAGGCCCATTTTATCTTTATAACCCATTATTAATCCCTATATATTGAATTATTACATTTATATTATTATAATTGTGTGTCAATTAGAACCCTTCATGGTACCCTTTCATTACAATTGTACCATTTGTCTCCTATATATAT
>JASDQU010245242.1:531-17983 GCA_032191745.1 Picea mariana | reverse complement strand
GATCCTAAGGTTTTTCTTCTTTGAGCAAGTCATCTTAGAATTTTTTTCTATAATTTTTTTTATGGGAAGATTCAGACAACAAAACTTGGAGGTTATTTATAATACATATCAAGGTATATAATGTGAGAAATTTATCTTTTGGGTCATTATACATTCAGAGATATACCCTGTGGAAAATATGATTTTTGACTAGTCCTATAACTAGTCTCAAACATGTGTTTTGTATAAAACAATCATTTATTCTTCAGACATGATCCAAATTCAGTGAAACCCATTGAATTTGAAAGAGGAAATTCCATAGATTTTCTAGTACAATTTTATAATATGGTATTAAATATTGGATACGTGGCATTCTATACAAGTTTTCTCTCTAGGAAAGGCCAAAATTCAAAAAGGTTTGGGAAAGTTACCATAACTTTCAATCAGAACATACCTTTTTTTCCAAACCTATTGAATTATATAGCAGACACATTAGAATACTATATGACAAAATTTAGACACATAAGGGCCAAAATTTCCGAAATACATCAGAAGGAAGGTCGGTCAAAATTAAAAACTCCAAATCAAGGTCCCAAAGGTACATAACTTACAATTGGCATAAATTTTGATTGGAAGATCTATTTTTGTGATTCAAAATTTGTGATAAAGATACAATATAGGAGTGTTATTATTTGTATCCCACATGGCTCCAAAAAAGGTTTCAACACCAATTAAACTTCCAGAAACCTCACACTGGACATCAAAATAAAATGAAGATTTTAAAAACAGGTTATCCCAATTAAAGAACCAAGTTGATGAAATGAATGGTAGTATGTTGAAATGAGTGGATTTATCATATTCTCAAGAATCCCTAAAAAATGAAATGGACACTAAGATGGAAGAGAAGATGAATGAAAATAGGGAACATATGGAAAATAAGATGGATGCAATGGAAAATAAGATGGATAAGAAGATGGATGAAAATAAAGTAGAAATACAAAAATCCATGAAGGAATTGCAAAATTCATTGTCTTGCATGATATTCCAGGCTCTATATGAGAGACTCCCCAAAGGAGATATCAAAATTCAACGAAATCATAAAAATAAGAGTAGTATTCAGGTTGAACAACATTCCGATAATAAGAAATTTTCTAGTGGATTTAACTCTAATAGTAAAGTTAATTACGGTGGGGGTCCTAAATTCAACCTTCCCAAGTTTGAATTAAAGAAGTTTGATGGATTTGGGGTATTTACCTGGGTGAACCAAATAGAGAAATATTTTGAACTACATAATATTATGCATGATAAGAAAAGGATTCACATAGAAACAATGAACTTTGAGATAAAACCATATAAATGGTAGCAATGGGTAGTAAAAAGGAATACCCCTCTTTATCATTAGACTTGTGGTTTATTTACAAGATACTTAGAATCAAAATATGGGAAAGTGTGGGAACAAGATTGATTTATTCAATTGACAAGAATCAAGCACTTAGGTGATATTGAAGATTATAATTTAGAATTTTAGGCCTTGTCCAAAAGGGTGCATGACATAAGTGATGAAAAATTGTTGGAATATTACATGGGTGGATTAAAATAAGAAATTAAACATGACCTTTTCTTAATACATCCTACAAATATTATGGAAGCTATGCAATTTTCTCATCATATTCAATCCAAAAATAAGGATACACACAAGTATACCATTGGAGTATACACAGGAAGAAAAATAATTTTGGGGTCCATAAGACAAGCATGCCTCAACTGAAAAGATTGAAACCTAAAAAAATGGATGAAAGAAAAACAAAAGGACTATGTTTTGATTGTGAAAACAAGTACAGTAAAGGTAATAAATGCGGTGAGAAGAAATTATTCTACATAGACTTTGAAGAGGAAGAATATCAGGAATTGGAATCGTCACGAGATCCAGATCTAGAAGAAACTACTCCAACAATATATTTTCATGCATTGGTCATCATTGGTACTCCACAAACACTCAATATACAAGGATACATCAAGAATAAAAAGGTAACAACATTTATTGATTCTAGTAGTACCCATAATTTCATCAAATAAAAATTAGCAAAAGATTTCAATTGCTTTGTATATCCCACACCAAAGTTTCAAGTAATGATTGTAGATGGAGGTACCATAAATTTTTCAAGGAAATGCCATAGTATTAATCTCAACATGAGGAAGTATTTTTTGGATATCCCCATGATTTCCATCCAAATGGGCACTGTTGATGCTGTATTAGGGCTCCAATGGTTAAAATAATTGGGAACAATGACCCTTAATTTTCAAGATATTTTCATGAAATTTTCCTCAAATGGCAAGGAAACTGAGCTTAGAGGTATCCAAGGGAAAACCTCTAAAGTGATAATCTCTAATAGGATGAAAAAATTACTCAAAAAGGGACACCAGGGTGTATTTGCACAATTGTGCTCAATTGATGTTCAAACATCTATATCCTCTACTCAATTACACCTTCAAATATTTATCAACAATAATTTCAAGGTATTTGGTGAAATTCCTAAGGGTCTTCCACCTTCTTGAGATCATGCACATGCTATCCATTTGCAACCAAGAAGTGTACCTCCTAACATTATGCCTTACAGGTATTTGTATGCATAGAAGACTGAGATTGAGTGCATGATATAGGAAATGTTAGAGGTCAACATCATTCAACCTAGCCAAAGTTCTTTCTCTTCACAAGTAGTGATGGTTACAAAAAAGGATAGTTCATGGCATATGTGTCCATATTATAGACAACTCAACAAAATGACCATCAAAGATAAGTTTCCTCTTCCTTTCATTGATGAATTATTAGATGAATTGCATGGATCATTATTCTTTACTAAGATGGATCTTCATTCAGAATATCATCAAATCTAAATGAGGAAAAAATACATTCTTAAAACTTATTTTATAACACATGAAGGTCATTTGAGTTTTTTGTTATGCCATTTGGACTTACTAATTCACTTTCAACATTTCAAAGCTTGATGAATTTTGTTTTCAAGCCCTTCCTTAGAAAATTTGTGTTAGTATTTTTTGACGACATACTAATCTACAACAAATATTGGGAAGAGCATGTACAACATATTGACAAAGTATTACAACTATTATAAAAGCAACAACTATATTCAAAGCCTTCCAAGTGTGTTTTTGGGGTTCAAGTAGTAGAATATTTCTAGGGTCATATTGTATCTCATGAAGGTGTAAAAGTGGACCCTAACAAAATTAAAGCTATGAAGGAATGGTTGATTCCCAAAACCTTGAATAAACTTAGCGAATTCTTAGGGATAATAGGATATTATTGAAATTTTGTCAAGAATTAAGGTCAAATAGTAGCACCTCTAACAACATTAATAAAGAAGGAATCATTTTCTTGGACCGAAGAAGAAACTAAAGATTTTGAAAAACTTAAGGAGGATATGTGTACTACTCTTGTCTTGGCCACACCAAACTTTACAAAGATATTTATTGTGGAGTGTGATGCCTCAAGCCATGGAATTGGTGTAGTTTTAGTGCAATAAGGAATTCCCCTTGCCTTTGAAAGCATCCAACTTAAAGGAAAAAACTTATTTAAACCCATTTATGAAAAATAAATGTCGGTCATACTACATGTAGTTCAGAAATGACTCCCTTACCTAATAGGAAGACACTTCAAATAAAAAAAAAAAAGATCATGATAGTTTGAATTATTTCTTGGTGCAATGATTGTCTCTAGAAGAGAAACAAAAATGGGTTACAACGATACTAGGTTATGACTTAGAAAATATCTACAAAAAATGAAAACACAATGTTGTGGCATATGTCATTTCAAGGAAATAAGAAGAAATAGAAAGTGCATGATGTCTTATTTCTATTCCACAATATGATTGGGTGGAAGAAACAATAATAGAATGGAAGAAAGATCAAGAGGTATGCAACATCATTCAACAACTACATGAGGACCCCAGTTCATTAGACAATTTTGTATGGAAGAATGATTTGCTATGGTATCATGATCACCTATATTTATGTAATAATTCCCAACTCAAACAGAAGGTCCTTATAGAATTGCACACTTCTCCTATAGGAGTACATTTAGAACTCTTGAAAACACACGATAGGATCAAGAAGGATATTTTTCTAGGAATGTCTTAAAAATGATTTTCAAAAGTTTGTGTCTGAATGTTTAGTCTACCAACAGAATAAGGGAGAAACAATCAAGATTATGGGTCTCCTACAACCATTAGTTATACCAAGTCAACATTGGGAAAAAGTTTCAATGGATTTTATTACAGGTTTACCCAGATCCGAAGGAAATACTGTCAACATGGAAGTAGTAGATCAAATGACGAAGTGTGCTCATTTTTTCTCTCTTTATCAACCCTTTAAAGTAGGTAAAATAGCCACAACATTCATGGAAACAATTGAAAATCTACATAGAGTCCCCAAGATTATTGTAAGTGACAGAGAACCAATTTTCACTGGAATATTTTGGACTAAATTATTTTCTTGTTTGGGTACTCAATTGGCTCATAGATCATCTTACCACCCTCAATCCGATGGGAAAACTGATATTGTGAATAAATTTCTAGAAGGATATCTTCATTGTTTTGCATYTGATAAACAAGCACAATGGTTCAAGTGGTTTCCTATGGAAGAATGGTGGTACAACACATCCTCCCATACTTCATAAAAAAATTCCCCATTTATAGCACTTTATGGATATCATCCTSYATCCATTACATCACTCTTGAAATGGAATACAAAGGTTCAAGTAGTGGATAACCACATAGGGATCCAACAAGAGGTTCTCAAAATATTGAAGGACAACTTGGTTATGCCACAAAATAGGATGAAACAACAAGCAGATCAATATTGCAGTGAAATGGAATTTGAAGTGGGGGATTGGGTATTTCTGAGGCTACAACCATATAAACATATGTTCCTCAAGCAAAAAAATAAGGACACTAAACTAGAACCCAAATATTATGGCCCCTATGAGGTGTTGCAAAGGATTGGAAGTATGGCTTACAAATTAGAGTTTCCTCCATCTTCACATGTAGATCCATTCTTCCATGTTTCTTGCTTAAAGAAGGGAAAATCAGTATTGAAGAAGGGAAAGTCATACTAGAACTAGAAACAACCCTAGAAACAAGGATTAAGCAACTGAGAAATTGAGCAATCATGGAGTACCTTGTCAAATGGAAGAACCTACCAATGGAAGAGGCAACATGGGAAGATAATTTATTCATGCATAAACACTTGTAGTTAGTCAAGTGTTGAGGAAAACATTTGTTTGAAGGGGAGGGGCATATGAATACCTAGACAAAGCCCCATTTTATGTGTAAAACCCCTTATTTTTATTTTTTTTAACAAGAACGGTTATGTTGCATTAGGCGACATTCTGGCATGCCAGAATCAGAAAGTTACAAATTTGAAGAAGGTTGGTGACCTATAACAGTGCTGCCAACCTTCTTGTGAATGTCTTGGGAAACCAATCCCAGCTGCTTCTTGAGCTAATTCGAAAAAATGACAAAGATTGCATACATGTATAAATTCTCACAAACTGTGAGCACAATAGAAGACAGAAGCAATACATTAACCGGAGGGGGGTGCCTCTTAAAGAAGGGGTCCAACTTTTTCTGAGAGCCTGAAGAAATGTTGGAGGCCGCCTCATTTTCTCTACACGCTTTGTTGGTCTTTCATCCTCGGGTAAGGGGTGGAGACGGAACTGAATTGTCTTCAGGTTCAGAAGTTTCCACAGAATCGCTAGATGGGACTGAAACAGTCAGACCTGCCGAGGCAGAGGGGTCCGGATCTGAAGCCTAAAATTCTCTCGCTGCTACTGGGCCTGAGGGGGTGGAGTCTGGAAGGATTTCATTTGCCAGTGGATCTTCCTTCACTTATGTTGCTTCGAGATCTAGGGCTTCATCTTCCTTCAGCGCATCAAAGCTGTTTTTATTTTCTAGAGTTGCCTCTGCTGGATGAGTGGCCTTTGGAGCCTGGGGTATCGAATCCTTTCGCCTTGGTTGCCTTCGTCGGTTCGATACTGGCTGAAAATCATCTTCTTTGACTGGTCCCGGCTCCTTAGAGACTTTGGGGCAGCTTTTTGCGAAATGACCGTACTCATGGCACCAGAGGCACTTAAAGGGGATCTGCTCATAGTCCAGCTCTTGGATATGGCACCATTCCCCCAGGGAGAGCTTGATGGCTTCCGGTAGGCCTTTCTCGAGATTAACCTCAACACAAATACGAGCGCAGGTATATTGTTCCTCTTTCGGTTTCACACTGTCCAGGAATCGCCCGAGCTTGTTTCCAATGTCCTCTAGAGAGATTTTCCCCCAGAGGTGCAGGGGGAGGTGAGGCAGCCTAATCCAAACAGGGGCTGCGATGATCTAGGCTCCGGGATTGAATTCCAGATTCCAGGGGGCTAAGAACAGTCCTCTCGACCCCATGAAATAGGGTCCAGATCTGAAGACTAGATCACGATCCTCTTTCTCTGAGAAGCTGAAGACAAAAAAACCCCTGCCTACTGCACTCCGAATAACTCTTCCCTGTATCATCGGCCTCCATCTTTCATCAATCCATGCTTCCACCGTTTTTGGGCTGGGCCATAACCCCGTAAACTTTCCGATGAGGGCCCTTTCTGCCAGAAAGAGGGCAAGGTTGCAAGGCTCCTCTGGAGAAAGCTCTAGAGAAGGGATCTCCTCCATCTTCTTAACAAACTTAGACGGAGGAGAAAGCTTGGATTTAGCTCCTGCCGAGCGGAATAACTCTTTAAATGCTTCCAATGGATCTTCCTCATTCTCGGCAGTCGGATTTGAAGCCATCTTGGCAGGACGACGACCACCTGGGCTACCATTGTTCCGGATCGCGTGCGCACAGGAGGGATGCACTGGAAACGTCAAATCGCGCCCTGTATGCTAAGAGAGCGATGGGAACCTGGATCGGCATCTACTAACGAAGCTCAGCGTACCTGCAAACAAATATTCAGAGCGATGGCGGCTAGGGTTTGGGCCCTAGCCGCTTTGGCGTTTCATCTCGTTCCATCTGCCTCTTCTCTTTTCCTTAGATGTAAGTTATTGTAACTATAATTTCATGTAAAACCCCTTATTAATCCCTACATATTGAATTATTACATTTATAGTATTATAATTGTATGTTGGCTAGAACCCTTCATGGTACCATTTCATTATAATTGTACCCTTTGTCTCATAAATATATACCAAGGAGACCCAGTCTTTGGAGCATCTTATCTCATCTCATAATGTATTCTAAATTGGATATATTGTAAAAGGAGGTTTCCCCTCGAACTGGAATGTAATCATTAACTTTTTATCATTTTTAAAGCATTAGATCATCACATATTTTCCAATAAAAGAGATATTTGGAGGCATGTATGGTAGACATATAACAACAAATTATCACCTCTATTTATTCTAAAACCTTGACTCATTAGCAGAAATAAATCTAATCTCAGTTGGAAGAGCACTATTAGAAAAAAGAAATCCTCTAGTGATAGAAATATCATGTTCAATGCCTCAGAGAAGGATAGTGAAACACCAATTTATTTCATTGATCTATGATCCAAAGAAGCCACTCCAGCTGCATCATCCAACTAAAAAATTCTCAATTTAATACTCTTTCTTTGCACCAGGACATTGAGAAAGAAGTAGTCTCCTTTTTTAATTCATTACTAACTGAGCCTTATCCCAACTACTCAGAAGAAATTCATTCCATTACCTATCATATTCCTTTCCTTCTGTTTAATAATAAAAATGAGAGTCTCCTCCATTCTATCTCCTTAGAGTAGGTAGAATCAGTTGTCATGGGCATTCCCTTGAACTTGATGAATTTACCTCTCACTTCTTCCATCACTACTATAACATTGTTAAATGTGATGTTTGGGCCCTTATGGAAGAATCCTAGTGAGTCTCAAGTGTAATTCCTACCATGAATTCCACCTTCATCACTTTGATTCTTAAGGAGGACAAGGTGATGGAGCCTACTCAATTTTGCCCCATTTCCCTCTATAATTGATTTATAAAATAATCACAAAAGTCATCTATATTCACCTCAAACCTCTAATGCCAATCCTTATGAGCCCTAAGAAATCAAGATATGTGGAGGGACATCAAATCCTGGATACAATTATTGATTCCCATGAGGTGATACATTCCTTGAAGATAACCAAATCCCTTGGGACCCTAATAAAACTCAATCTCTCTAAATCCTTTGAAAAGATCAGCTGGTAATACATTTGTTCGATCCTCTTATCCTTTATCTTTCATCCTACGTGGGCCAGTTGGATTCTTTGACTTATCTCATCCACTTTAATCATTTTTTCCATTATTTTCCCTTTAATCCTTCACAAGGCATTCAACAAGGTGACCCTCTCTTACCCTTCATTTTCATTATGATGGTTGAGGATCTCAACAAAAATCTTAACATTATTTTTTTTTATGGCCAAATGGAGGGGCTCCATTTTGATAACTCAGATAGTCATGTTTCTCACAACTAGTTTGTGGATGATACCATGTTAATGGGAAACCATACAAATCATGAATCCCATGCCATTAGCAAAATTTTAGAAAAAATCATTGAGGCCTTTGGCATGTCTATCAATCCAATCAGGTCCCAATTTTTTTTTTAAACATTCCTCTAGCTATCTAATTCCATATTCTCCTGGATTCTAGGTTTTCCTCGGAGCTCCCTTCCTTCCAAGTTCTTAGGTGTCCCTCTCATTGATTTTGGTGTGGAAAATTCTATTGGACATGGTATTATGTTGTTGGAATTGATGACAATAATATCAATATGGTATTGTCATTATATGTCTTTGAGATCCTAAAGCTCAGGACACATAACTTAGTAGGTTGCGCCGAAGACATAGCGTGAGGTGCAGAGGAATCATGTATAAACATAAAGCTCATAAGATATAGCCTTCTTATTAGATAAAGACAATGCATAAAGGAGTGCATTGAAACAAAGCTCAGAAGGAAGAACATTAATCAAAACTCATAAGAGATGGCGCATTTGAATAACACGAGAGACAGAGTTTTGTGAGTGAAGAAATCATTTTGTAAAGGATCAAGTTACATGAGCCATTCATTATTAGTTCGGGACAATCCAGGATCATTAGATCAAGGTGAAGTAAGAGGTTGGGAAGGATTAAATATCAATTGTTATATTAGCATTATGGACCATTGGATCAAGTAGCGGATAAATTACTTCGCCACTTTTCTACTTCACCACTTCGGTAATTACTGGAGACAAGGAAGAATCCATGAAATCCTGAATTCATGAAATAACACCTGCCATTGATTATGAAGGATCTTTGGATAGTTTCCCAACCGTTAGATCAAGATTTGATCTAGAGTTAAGCATTAACCATCGAACTGGAATGAAATTGTTGAACCATCAGATCACACTAAAAGAAAGAACACAGACAACTCCAGTGCTGACCACTTCAGCAAAAAGGAGTATGAAACATGTAAGTTTACTCGAAGGTCGAAGCCCTGAAGTCGCGAACTCTCATCGATCGTTGGATCAGAGGAAGAGCAGGAAAATCCCGTTAGCCATTGATCTAGAATGAATATTGAAACTGTCAGATCACACTAAAAGAAAGAAGGTGTTCAACTCCATCATTGACCTATTTCGGCAATAAGAATCTCAGATAAACCAAGAAATCCCAAAATCCGGAGCCCCAGAGTTAATAGAAGTTGTCAATCAAGACAAGGAAAGATCTATAGTGATAGATCTATTCAAAACTTCAGCAATTCGGGTGTATTAGATCAAAGTCTTAAAAGTGTCATATTCTCGAAGCAACGACAATCATTAGATCAATAAGAAACTTTAGATGAACCTATGATCGTTAGATCCAGGAGGAAGACATGTGACACATCAGTAGGACCACGTCAATAGGACCATGTCAGCAATAAATGACATGTGGCCTAATCAGATAATGACAAGTGTCAAAATACATATGGCACATAAGGTCTGTGAAATTCACAAATCAAGGTGACACATGGAAACCACTCAACCAATTCCATGTCAATAGTGACATTAGAAATCCACGTTACTACGGGACTACATCCTCCAGGGATGTTCAACTTCTCCCACTAGAAAATATACCTGAAGCACTGAAGCCCGAAGTCACGAATTAACATTTTGTTGTTGATCTAAGATCCTACAGAATATTTCTTGATCGTCTGATCAAGTGCAGTGCAAGGATAGAGTAAGAGTGAATCACAAAGCAACGCTAACCGTTGATCTACTTTGGGAGTGTTCTTGATCATTGATCAAGCATAGTGGAAGGATAGCGTAAGTGAAGGTGTTAATCGATAGAAAGTGGTCACCACCATTCTATGACATATTCAGTAGGTAAACCTCCGGACAAATTTCTCTACTCTAAAGTCTTAGAACCAAGAATAGCCGAAATCCCAGAGTGAACGAAAACCATTCATCTCAACTCTTGATTAAGTCGTTATTGTCGATTTTGTTTGAATCCTATGGATAAGCTAGGATCGATGATCCAACTAAATATTAAATATTGACCTTCTGATCTACTAGTCAATACAGTATATGCACTTCATCAAAATTTAAAAGACTACAAAGGCCAAAAGTCCCTAAGGAAAAAGTACTGAAGAACCTAGTTCTAGCACCTATAGCTTGATAAGGTAAAGAATCTAATAAGGAGTGTAAAGGACCTAGAAGTAAATAATCCCTCAAACATTTGAATATGGTCCCATGTAGAATAATAAGGGAGAAAGGAGAAAATAACTAACAAAATAACGTGTGAAATAGATAAGCTTGTGGTTTTGAGCCCTGGTCACAAAGGGAAGTGGATTGAAGGAAGCACCTATTTGCAAAATTTGAATCTGGAAATAAAAAATCTAGATTAAATCACATACAAGGATAAGCACATGGATCTAGCCACCAGTTGCACATAGAGGAGAAAATCTTTAGCGCCTTTAGATTTGGTGTTTGAGCATTGTTACACCCATATAGGCTATTAGAGCTCTATGTAAGGGACATAGCTAAGCTTGAATGCACAACAAAGGTCCTTGGACACCTCATTACAGATTTGATGTGCAATGAGTCAAATTATAGGCTTCCATAACTGTGGGTTGACCTAGAAACTAATGCCAATTAATAATATGATTCTTCATTAAAAGAGATTGAAAGAAGAACCAAGTTCACCCAATAAACTTAAAGGATAATAGTAAAAGGATAAATTTTTTATTAAGATAACATAGTTGTTAATAAATGAAAGTGTGTGATGGTTCATTATTAAAATAAACAATGGTTCAAATGTCATACCTTTTGGGATACTATATAAACAAAAAGGTATGGTGAAAGAAAGGTGTCTCTGTAGTCTAGATCAAAAGAAGTAGAGTCCAAGAAGGCAATATGAAGATACTTATGTAGTGACAATGGAAGGGAGGAGCAAGGAAGGATTCGTATAATTTACTAAGTAAAGTATTAAAACAAGGGAGTTGGTGCTTCCTAGGGTTGGTGCCCTAAAGACAAGGGAGTTGGTGCTTCCTAGGGTTGGTGTCCTAAAATAAAGGAGTTGGTGATTCCTACAGTTGGTTCCCTGAAGAAGGGGATTTGTGTCTCCAAGAGTTGGTGCTCTAAAGAGGATTGGTGTCCTTCACAAACACAACATTATTCTTTATAAACTTTGTAATGCTTGTTGAAGTATACTTATATAATTGATTTTTTAAATACAAATTCCATTGTTGATCAATAGTGATGATAATTAGAATAAAAAATTAATTACTAATTGTTTAAAAAGGTAATATTGATTCACCCCCACCCCCCACCCCCCTCTCAATATTTCCAACAAATTCCCCCTGGTAAGGAATCCTTTCCAAACTTAGAAAGAAAATTTTCAGTTGGACCTTCTGCACTTTGAATCTTGTGGAGAATATCCCTCTCCTTAAGTCTATTCTCCAAGCCATTCTTTGTAATGTCCCCCACCTCTTAGAGAGGTGATGAGGAGACTCAGTGGCTTGGGCACCCCCACTAGGTCATAGTCTCACACTGAAGGGGGGAAAGTCAAAGAAGTTAAAATTTATATTTTTAAGTTGACTTAAGAAAGGAAAAGGATAAAGGAGTAAAAGATAACTCAACAGAAGAATAAAAGATTAACCCTGGGAGTTAACCTAACTCAATAGAGAATTAGAAGGAAAAGTATAAGTAAGAGGCTGGGGTGCACCTATTACTCATTTCTAGTTTTGGATTAGCATTTGCTATTGCTCTTGAGCATTCAGTTTGGGGGTTTTGTTGTGCAAACCCTTGGGAGCAACTCAGTGGTGAAATAACCACTCACCTTGCTCCACAGCTTGGTCTCAGGGATGAAAGACTCCTCCACACCATTCTAGTCTCAAGGCCAGTTTATCGAGGGAGGTTCGATCCAGCTTATCCTGAGGGCCTAGGGCCATTTCGACAGTTGGGTTTTGTTTGCAGGGGCAGGACCATCAGTTTGAGGGATTTTCTGGAGGGTTATCATCATTCTACATTTGTCTGCAGATTGGGACGTCTTGGAGCCATAGGGGACGTCCTGTAATTCAGTAAAACTCAGATCTAGGGAGATCTTCTTGAGGTCTGAGTCCGAAAATTCTCCCACGGGATTCTCATAGCCCGATCTATATTCTTGGAGAGTTTCAAAGCATTTGGAGGCCTCCTTCATCAGGGCTGAAACAGCTAGGGTTCCAGTCATCCAGTGGGGCACCCCATTCAGTGGGAAATTCAGATCTACGGAGATTGAGAGGGAGCTTGGAGATTCAGACACCTGGGTTATTCTTACCATCACCCGATCTATATTATTGGAGAGTTTCAGAGCATTTAGAGGCCACCTTCATCAGGGCCGAACCAGCTAGGGTTTCAGTCATCCAGTGGGGCACCCCATTCAGTGGAAAATTTAGATCTACAGAGATTGAGAGGGATCTTGGAGATTCAGGCACCTGGGTTATTCTTACCATCACCCGATCTATCAATTGGCATATTTCTTAGGGTGATTGGACACTTTTGGTAGCAGGGCCGAGTTATTGAGGGTTTCAGCCTTCTATTGGAGCGCGACATTCTTCAGCTGGAGAGTTTGGCATTCAGATCTGCTTGTATTGATCTTCATTTCTTATTCAGCCTTTGGAGGCATTATTTTGTATTAGCGGTAGCATTTTGTAGCAGCTCATATCTATTGCTTGTACGACCATCTGAGGTTTATGCCAGATCGGCCATCTATTGTATTGATCTTACATTGCTCATAATAAAAAGGTCAGATCTTTGCTTGTGCTTCTACATCTTGAATATATTGTGATCTCCATGTGTTGATGAATCTTGTATGCACTTAATAACTCAATAAATTAGTAGTAGTTAGTGATTCCAAGAAAGAATTTGGCTTGGGATCATTACATTCTTCTCTACACTTTCTCTACTCTAGCATCCCCCAAATGCATCCTAAAGGCCATCAAATCTATTCAAAGGAAATTTCTTTCGAAAAGTACCAAAGAATACAAAAAATGGGCCTTAGATTCGTACGACACCCTATGTCTCCCCAAAATGCAGGGGGGATGGGAATGAGAGATCCTATAAGTCTTAACAAAGTGTTAGGAGAAAAATATCGATGGCAATGGCATTGGATACAAAGAAAAGGAGAGATCCAAAGTGTTCTATGGAAGAGTAAGTATGCCAACGATATTATGGATTTAGAGCTCATTTGAATGGATGGAGAATGACCAAGTTCACTTATTTAGAACTTAATCTAGAAAAACAAAGGCCACATCCAAGATCATTACTTCTAGGAGACTCAGGATCATCAATATGCCTTCTTCTAGGAAGGCTCCTGACATCAGTTACTCCATCTCTAGAATTGTCCAACTTTCCATCCCCTTAAAGAAATTTTATAACTCAGCCATGGATGACATGTATATCAATATTGGGATGTTCATCCAACCTCTTCAGAATGGCGAAAGTGGTGTCTCAAACTAGAACATATGCCTTTGCAAGACAAGGAACACTTCACTTTTCTCAACTTAAGCATCCTAAGATAGAAAATCAAACTTTCAATGAAGTCAGACAAGCTCCAGTGGGGTCACAAGCCAAGAGGATTTTTCAATCTCAAGGAGGCCTATCACTTAGCATCTAGTCATGATCAAGTGGTGGAGAATGACATCTAGAGAAAAATATGGTACTCCAACCTCTGGCCGAAAGTAGCTTTTTTTCTATGGCTAATAGCCCATTGAAATATCTTAACTCGAGACCAATTATTACACAAGAGTTTTGAAGGTCCTATATTATGTATGTTATACAAAAAGGATGAGGAATATCTAGATCATATTCTAAACTCCTTCCCATTTAACAATCACCTCTAGGATCAAGGTGCCTCTCTCGTTAAGCAATCACATAGACATCAAGACAATATACAACTCATTGTTTCCTCCTAGATCTCAAATGGATTTATAAACCCTATTTTGAACATGATATGGAATCTCTTTCTATGTTTTCTGCTCTAGGAAACTTGGAAGGAAAGGAACAGAATAATATTCAAGAATGTGGAACAACTAATCGATCTGACGTATGACTATATTAAAGAAAACATCTTGGAAATAGTCCAATCACAATCCTCGATGGAAGAGGAATTCAAATGCAACGACATAGAGCATATCATTCTTTCCAGATGGGGTATCAACTTTGTACAACTCAATTTAGCATGACCTAAGAGCTCTACTAACCCTATTCACCCCTCACCTAGTCTCCTCCCCCTCAACCTTTCCTCAAGCTCAAATTTGATGGTGAAACAAAAGACAATCCTAGCCCAGTTGGTTATGGAGGTGTATTTAGGGATTCCATAGGGAGAATTCTTAGAGTATATGCAGGCAATTTTGGTATCATCTCAAATAATGAAGTATAATTATGGTCCTTCTTCATAGGATTAAGAATCGCCAAAAATTTCAACTACTCCAAACTCATTGTCGAAGGGGACTCCCAACTCATCATTAATATGCTTACCCGTCTGCAAAATGTATCCACTCCATGGAAGGTGTCCAAGCAATGGCATTTGGAGGAAAACATGGAACAATTACAATCTATTATCCAAGGAATTTCTTCTTTGATTCCATCTCCTATTAGAAGAGAGGTTAATAAAGTTGTAGATTACTTAGCCAATGAGGGAGTTTCCTCCTCGAATAACATAATTGAATCTAATTAGCAATCTCTAACGATCGCTCCTCTCAGGCATGAGTGTCAAAGGTTATCCCAAATCCATTCGTAGCCCAGGAAATGTTGGCGAAGGGCCATGATTTTCTAAATCTCTGGTTGAGGATGGATGCACTAGAGGAACATAACAAACTTACGCTCACTATAGTTCCCTGGCTTGTCAAAAAGCAACATGGGAAAATCATGTTGCCTCAGAACAATAAGGCCTCTGATTCTCAAGATCATCTCCAGGGAATAATTGGTGATGCACGAACGTGTGGTAAGGGATCTCTAAAGACCATAGATCATGCTTCTCCTATGTGACCTTCATGGCTAGTGTTTTCGTTTTGGATTTTCTACCTTTTGTTTTATCATGCATTCAACTAGATTTTTGATAGATATTCAGACCTCAAATAGTTTATTGGAAAAGATGCACATTACAAGATTTCAATATTTTAGGCTAGCCTAGTTTCCCTTCGGGCAGGTCTACAAGTTCTCTAGCTAGATGTCTCTACTATGAACAATTTTGGTCTTCTTTAGGTCATTTATTTCCAGTATATGTTGTTTATAATATAATAGAAAAAGTCTTACTTACAAAAGAAAAAACAAGGTTGCTTTATAAATATTTACAAAGGATCAGTTTGAGTTTATTTCATGTAGTCAACTTTAAGCACTCAATTAATAACTAAACAAAAACTCCATGGGGATCAAAGTACGTTTTGCATCTATTTACTTCTATTAACTTATGATTCTAACCTAGAGAGGAGTGCCCTATGTGCCATATTAGCACTAGGTGAAAACATGAAAAGTGGAGATGGAAGTAGCTTCCTTGTGCAAGTTGATGTGCCACTAGACAAGTGCACCATGCACCAAGAACATAGTGTCCCCGGAAGAAAATTTTGTGCCACCTTGCACACTCCCAAGGTTCAAGTAGAGAACGACAACAACATAGAGCAAGTTAAGTTGTAAGAGAGTGTTCAGAGAGGTGAAGGAGATGCCCTCAAGATAGAATGAATTTATTACTCTTACTCTCTAAAGTTGTGAACCAAAGCACCATCATGAACCTAAGCAAAGAAAAGAGGATATGCTCCCATAATCACTAGTCTTGAATTAAATGGTGTTAGCCACCTCTCAATGTCAAAGAACTTCCACACACAAATGTAACTCCTATTCCATTGTAATCATTCATGTCTCTTTAACTTGATAATCTATGTATTTATGCTTTAATTCTTGAAAGAGGAACTCTAACGAGTGTCAAAGCATGCCTTTAGAGCATTTGGATTGACAAGTCTTCAATTCAGCTTTGAATAACTAGCCCAAAACCTTCCCAATAACCTGGTAACATTATACCTAATCACAACATCCAAACACACTTTAATTTGTACTACTCTAGAACGACATACACTCCTTAACCACTTCAATTTTTTACCAAATTCTAATCAAGCAACCATAAATAATTTTACCTTTATTCCATGAGAAAAATTATAATTTTACCCTTTATTCTATGAGAAAAAAGTAATTTTGACCCAAATAGAATCGAGAGGGAACTAGTTATCCGACATAGCTTTTGTACGCTCACATTTTGATATAAGATACATGTGGACATAATGGAATATGAACATCCGACATAGCTTTTGTACGCTCACTTTTTGATATAAGATACATGTGGACAGAATGGAATATGAACATTTTATGGCATATATACAGAGAGATACAAAGTCAAGTTGCTTCATATCTAGAAAGTCGTGTTTCTTTATAACACAGGATAGAGTCGAAAAGAGAAAAGAGTATTGTGGATGTGGCTCCTGGATGATAGGAATATCAAAGGATGCCGCTGTCAGTTTCAAAATTAAAGGATAAAGGTCTCAGGTTCTCCTTGAAGGTGACGACTGTGTCATACCAGCCTTTGCCAACGCCGTGGCCAACCCTGATATCTTATTTACAGATCTATCTTGCTCCCCACTCGTTAACAAACGATCACGAGAATCAAACTGCTCCTTACCCTGCTTTGTAGATTTTGATTTCGCCATGAGATTTCTGTCGGTGGCACTCTTGCCTTTCTCCATTTGGTGGACGATGCTGGCATCCCACCCTGTAACCTTCGGTGCAGTGCCTGAGAATGGAGATTGAAGTGAAACGCCCTGCGCGACCCTCGAACTAGCCGGGTTTGTAGTCCTCTTGTAAGAACCCATCCATTTGGCTTGCATGTAACGATACTTCCTCCAGGGCGGAAGACACATTCCGCTGTCCTTCAACGATTTTCTGGCTGCGCCGCACA
>JASDQU010245241.1:54330-69373 GCA_032191745.1 Picea mariana | reverse complement strand
CGTTGATCTTGAGAGGAATGTGGACCGTAGATTTGGTCCCAAAGAATTCACCCATTTTGGAATCGGAAAAAAGGGAGAAAAAATCTCGTGAAAGTTCTGAAGCATGGGGTCGCGAAGGGAGATGGACCATGGTCATGGTTCATTCTCACATCCAAGGGTAATTCTGGCATAGAGATATAGCGTTGTTGGAATTAAACTCAAGAAGTGCTAAGGAGAGGGTATGTGGATGGCACATAAACTACGCGAAAGGGAAGAAAGGACCTGTGATAGAGTTTTCAGGTTTTAGAAAACAATAAAGGGGACATAAGGAGTCACTCTGACTCAGGTACTTTTCACACAATCCTAGATCGGGAGGTCGAGCATCCCTTTTGAGGAAAGGGGGGTCTGTGCCACTGCATTGACCATGGATGCATTGCATGGGACACTCACAGCTTATGAGATGGGAATGGAGTAATACAATATGGTTACAAAGGAAGAAACATTCAAAGCATCTAAGAAGACAAATAAAATGAACAAGAAAAAGGAAAAGTCAGATAGTAGCAGCAGTGATATCTCAGAAGATGATGAATAAGTAGTCAACTTCGTCAGAAGGATGAAAATGGGAACCGAAAAATATAAAGGTAAGCTTCCATTCATTTGTTTTAATTGTGATGGTATTGGTCATTTTCCTAATAAATGTACCCACAAGAAAAAATAAATGAAGAAGATGACTCTAAAAGAAATAAATACAAAAGGGAAAAAGAAGCAAAAATAATGTTTTCAAGAAAATCCTTTGCACCAAAGAAGATAGTTCCTCATCAGACGAAGATATACATAAAGGGTATTATTCATGGAAGTAGAGACTTTCATGAAGAAGGATCCAAAGAAGAATATGAAGAGGCAGAAGTTGATTACAGAGAAGAATTGTTGAGCTCCATAGAAGTTATAAAAAGGGAAAAGAGGAAAAACAAGTCACTTTAGGAAAGACTAAAAAGAAAAGAGGGAGTTAAAAATTCCAACTCCAAAGAAATAGAGAAGATGATCACTAAATTAAAAATACAAGTAGAAGAATACAAGGGAATTGAAAAAGCACTCAGATAATAGTTAGAATAAAGAGACAGGATCATTGGAAATTTTGAAGCAAATATTGTCACATTGAGAAAACACCTTCAGAAGAAAAACATGCAAAACAACTCTAAAGTTCTGGATGAGATTATGTTTGGGGCGTAACTTCCCGTGGGAGTAAATGTTGCATATGATATATTTGTGGGGTTCTTGATACACTGTTGGAAAGGTATATCCAAGGATTACATATTTAGTTCATCCTATCATCTACCTTCAACTATGTGCTAGGCACTACCGAGCCCAAAAAACGTCGTTTAGGGCCTCAATAAACCCCAAAAGTTTGGGACTCGAATAACTATAAAGAACCTGCCAAAATGGAAATTGGTATTTGAGTGAGTGGAATAGGTGGGTAGACATCTATATCCAACTATATCAGTCCTCCCCCCTTAGGAATCAGTGGTACCAACTATATCAGTCCTCCCCCCTTAAGAATCAATGGTACCCATTGCATTGAGTGCCCCCATAAGATGAGGAAACTTCTGCTGAACTTGGCCTCGGGTGAGCTACTTGCCTTAGTGCAATAAATTCCCTTCTTTGACAACCCAATAAATTTGGATCCTCTGTTGGAGAGTGAAATTAATATGAGTGTCCTTTATTTGATCAATGGATTGTTGTTCAATGTAGTCAAGGTTGAGCTCTCTTAGTGTCAACTTATTTGCAATCTCTGATGTGTCCAATAATGGTGAGAAGTATGGCCAAAAGAGGTCTACATTGAACACTGGGTGGAGTCCAAGGAGGGGGGGTGATATTTATATCAAAATCAATGTCATCCACAACCATGGTGATGGTGTAAGGTCCATAGACAAGTGTATGAATCTTCCAATGGGGTCTCCTAAGGCATTATTTATGCAAATAAAACCAAACCTTGTCTCCCACATGAAACTTGTGTGTCACTCGGTGTTGATCATCGTGTTGTTTGTACTAAGAATTGGCTTTCAGTAAAATATCATGGACCTACTAACGGATGTGTTGAATTCATTCAATAAACATGGTGGCTTTTTTGGCCTTAGATTGAGCATGAGATGATTATATCTATGTGGATGCAAGGGGAAGTGCGACATCAATGGGTTGCAGTGGTTGAAATTCCAACCCCACCTGAAAGGGATCGTGGTCAATTGAGCTATGAAGGTCTCTATTGCAACTATGTTAAACATAAGAGATACTCTCATCCCATGTGCATGGACATTTGGAGTTGTACATGGGAAATATATGCACGATCATTATGTTGACGACATTTATCTTTCCATTAGTTTGGGGTAGAAGGCGATGGATTTGGTGAGATTGGTGTCCAACAGTGACCAGAGGCTAGACCAGAATGTGGTTGGGAACCTTCTATCCTGATCTGATATGATGTTTTTTGGTATCCCAAAGTGTACCAACACCCATTCAAAGAATATATTGGAAGTGGCCTCCACTGTGATATTGTTTTTGCAGGATTTTAGGATAGCCATATTAGAAAACTGATCAACCACCACAAAATCAAAGTCATTTCCATATTTTTTTGAAGGAAGGCCCGACATGTATTCCATCGAGATGGATTTCCATGGAATGTCAGGAATAGGCAGAGGGGTGTACAGGCCTTACTTCTTAGTGGTTGGTTTGGCAATGGAACAGGTAGTGCAAGACCTGATATAATTGTTGATGTCCTGTATAAGTTTCTTCCAATATAAATTATTATGTAGTACGACCACAGTATTTTCCATGCCAAAATGTCATGTCATCTAACTTTAGTGAGCTTCCAAAATCAACTTTTCACGCTTTCTTGAAGGAACACAGAGGTGGACCAAATGGCATAAAATAGTCCTAAAGATGAAAGTTAGTGAAAAATGTGCCTTTTCCTAGCATCTGGTAAGTGGTAGCAAAGTCGAGATCGCTCTTGTGTAGTTGGGGCCACTCGGATGTCTCATGGCCACAAAAGTGGAGAAATGTGGTTAAGGTTGTAACTAGAGGTTAGTCGAGGCATTTGATGACATGATTGGTGCTCCCTGTCTTATATTTGATGTTGAGATGGAACTGTTGCAAGTATATGGACCACTTTTGATGGCGGTCATTTTGAAATTTTCCTTGTGTATGCATGAACTGCAGAGGCTTTTGATCAATGTGGATGATTGTCTCCTTCCCAAGGATGTAGTGCTTCCATTGTTAATAGGCTATACAATGGAATACATTTATTTTCATAGGCAGGGTACTTATGGATGGCATATGATAGTGTCTCACTATGATATGACATTGGATGACCATGCTAAGTGAGAACTGCACCCACAGCCTAGTCTGAGGCATTGGTATAGATCTCAAAAGGTTGTTGCAGTTCAGGTAAGGAGAGTATTGGATATAAAACCAAGTGATGTTTCATATCATCGAACAATTTTTTTTGTGACTTCCCCCACATGAACTTTTCCTTTCCACCACCCTTGATGACTTGGTTGAGGGCCCATGCAATATGAGAGAATCCCAACATGAACTTGCAATAGAATTTGGAAAGTCCTGAGAAAATTCAAAGATCGTTAGTGTGGTTGGGGTTGGCCAGTCACGAATGACTTGGATCTTGGTTGGATCCATATGCACACCATGATCATAACCAATTTATCCTAGGTATTGAACCTTGTTAATTCCGATGGATCATTTTTCCAAGCTAGAATATAGCTTGTGTTGTTGCAGAGTGTGAAGGACATGTTGAATATGTTGCAAGTGTTCTTCCCAATTCTTCCTTAATATAAGGATATCATACAGATATAACACCACAAAATAATTGGTGAAAGACTACAATATATTGTCCATCAATCTCATGAAATTTGCTAGAGCATTTGTCAAACCAAAAGGCATGACTAGTCATTCTAAAAGAACTTCATTGGAATTGAAAGTAGTCTTCCATACACCAATTTTTTATATTGGGACTTGGTGGTATCCATACTTTAGGCCAATTTTACTGAAAAACTTGGCTCCTTTGAGATGGTCAAGAAGGTCTTCAATTCGGCGAATTGAGTATTGATCCCTAACTTTAATTTTTTTAGGGCCCTATAATCAATGTCAAGTTTCCAAGTCCCATATTTCTTCTAGACGAGTACAATTGAGCTCCCACAGGATGAGGATTTGGGTCATATTTCCCCCTTTTAATGTACCTCTTGGATTTGTCACTTGATTTCTTCATTTTCCATTAAAGAGTGGTGATAAATTGACCCATTTCATAGAGGTGCACTGGGGTTTAGATCGATTGAATGCTTGACCTGAAAATGCAATGGTACTCTAGTGGGTGAGGAGAATATGTCTTTGTATTCTTCCATGATCTTGTCCACCTTGTTCTGCTGTGTGGAGAGGTATTTTGTAGAGGCCATATATGTGGTTGCAACCTTCTATTCACTTTGAGATCAAATCATGAAGAAGAAAATGTTCCTGATATGAGAAATGACCTTCTTGCATTGGTTAGAAAAGATCAAAGAAATGGCGATCAGTGGAGATATATTTTGTATCCTATACAATTATATACCAAATTAATAATAACACTATGCGGTCTAGACACATATACATCATTTATTTTCCATATGTATGGTAGGCCTAAAAGAACATCACAAACTTCAAGGGGGGGAATATCACACAATACCTCATCCTTGAAGGTTTTAGGTTGTTCTATTCTTTGTAGTGAAAATTGAGGTGGATCGACTAACAATCAAAGTCGAAGGTCGACGTGGTTCAACCAGGTAAAGACGAATTCAAAGTGGATCGACAACAAGTCGAAGGTTGAGCTGATTTGACCGAGTAAATTCAAAGTCGAATGTCGAGGTGGTTTTACATGGTAAAGACATCGACAGAAATTTGAAGAGTTCAACCAAAAATATGTTTATAGGAAGGCATGTGGAAATCCATTGAATACTAAATGAAGGTCAATTGGTAGATGACGGGTAATCTGACTTGGTAGTTTACTGTAATAGAATCCCGAGCTTTGTGGGATTTTTAGCCAATGATCTACATGGATATGTAATCGTTTTTGGACAACTTTTCTTTAGGGTTTTTCCTATTGTAAATCCTATAAAGAACGCATGTTCTAATGATTTGAAAGATAATCAATTAATATTGAATATTTATGATGAATGGCTAGTCACCAAGTGTCTTTAATTTATAGGTTGTTGGCCATGTAGATGTAAGAAGAATTGTCAACAAGGTTTCTATTGTGTAAGAAAGAGGGTAGGATGTCGATTGTGTCATAGGTGTGGACAAAGTTTAGACATGTAACCGTTTATTTTGAATGAATAAGAAAACAAGGAGCAAAATAATCAAGGAATGTTGGTTTTCCTGGTTTGGGTTTCCAGGGTAAAATATTTGTGTACTGTGTGCTTTTTGTTTCATTTACTTTATTGATTGTATCTGTCTTCCTCTCTTCTGATAGGTTCAACGTGAAAATGTGTATAATTTCCTAACATGTGCTAAGGGAGCTTGGTTTAACAACTTTCGATATAAGCTAAACTCTAGGTTCAGTAAGAGTCGTAAGTCTGAAATATTTGAAGATTGTGTTAAAGAATGGTGAGCATATCAAGAATAGATATCGACAAATTCAAGAGCCATAATTTTGATCTTTGGAAGCTTAAAATTAAATATATCCTTATAGATCGATAACAATGGATAGTATTATGTTGAGGTACCATACCGGTAGGTATGTAGAAGGAAGAATGGGAGAAAATTGAGAGAAGAGAAAGGAGTATGAATCGACTTTCTATTGTGTATTTAGTGTTGTTGAATGTCTCGGGTGAAGGTGAAGGCAAGAAAATGTGGGACAAGTTGGGAAGCTTGTGCCAGTCAAAATCCCTAGTAATAAGTTGTTTCTAAAAAATAAAATATAGCTTCTGAGAATGAGTGATGGCAGTTCAGTGACTGAGCCTTTAAATGCATTTAATACCATTATAATGCAGTTATCTTATGTGGATATTAAAATCATTGAGGAGGAGAAATGTATTATCCTATTATTTTATTTTCTAGACTCCTAGGATAGCTTAGTCATGGCTACAAGGAGTAATACAACCACATTAGTGCTATAATATGTGGTTCCATCTCTACTGTAAGAATAAATTAGAATAAATAACATGGAAGGATCAAACAAAGATGATTTAGTGGTGAGAGGTCGACCAATTGACATATATAAAGGTAAATTATTCAGTATAATGTCTAAGTCAAAGGGTAGATCTAAATCCCTAGTTCAGTCAACAAGAAGATGATGGAAATGCGATAAATCTAGGAATTACAAAATGGACTACAAGTCGAAGAAAATGGAAGTCACTATAGGATTCAACCAGAAGTAGTTGAATGTGAGAAAGACGATTCTAGATAAGGGAAGTGATGTGTACCTAGTGTCTACCTGTACACAGTCAGATCAATATGTTTGGTTTATCAAATCAGGAGCATCCTATCATATGACACCACATAGAGAATGGTTTTGTGAATATGAATTATATGAAGGAGGAGAAGTGTTCTTGGGGGACGAATCGACAACCAAAATTGTCAAACGAGGAAGAGTTTGACTGATACTGCAGGATGGGAGGAGTAGAACCCTTCCAGGTGTGCTGCACATTTCAGGTATGGAAAGAAACTTGATATNACACCACATAGAGAATGGTTTTGTGAATATGAATTATATGAAGGAGGAGAAGTGTCTTGGGGGACGAATCGACAACCAAAATTGTCAAACGAGGAAGAGTTTGACTGATACTGCAGGATGGGAGGAGTAGAACCCTTCCAGGTGTGCTGCACATTTCAGGTATGGAAAGAAACTTGATATCTATCAGTAATATGAGTGATGTTGGCATGTGCACTCTATTTCAGAAGGATTTGTGCAAGATGGCTAGAGATGTGATGGTCTTAATGAAAGGAGTTTGTATTGGAACCCTATACAAGTTGTTAGGGAGTGTTGACTTGACTACATGCAACAACATCATTGTTCCTAGAGTATACTCGACTCAACTAGACTCGGGTTGATTCAATCCAAACCAACTCGAAAAGTCATCATAAATTTGACCCGACCATGCTATGGCATGAGAGGATGGCACACATTAGAGAGAAAGGACTTTGATCTATGCATAGCAAGGGTATGGTTGAATACTTTCCTAAATTTAATTTAGAATTCGACTTTTTTGAACATTGTATATATGGAAAACAAAGTTGGGTAAGGTTCCCATCTAGAGTGACAAGAGCAAATGAGATTCTAGAATTGGTTCACAGTGATGTGTTTGGCCCTATTTTAGTCCCTTCACTTGGTGGATCCCTATATTATGCCTCCTTCATAGATTATTTTTCCAAGAACACATGGATATATTTCTTGAGGAAGAAGTTAGAGGTTTTTAATATATTCAAAGAGTTTAAATCTCTTGTAGAAAACCAAACAGATAAGAAGATTAAGGTGTTGAGAAATGAAAATAGTGGTGAATTATATGGAAAAGTATTTTATTAGTTTTGCAAGAAATGTGGAATAGCAGGCCAAACTAACACACTATATACCCCACAAAAAAATGGAGTTTTCGAGAGAATGAATATAAATTTGATGGACAAGTAAATGAGCATGCTCAATGGTGTTGGGTTCATACAAGAATTCTGGGTAGAGGAGTTCGACACTGCAAAATATATATTGAATATGTCTCCTTCATCAACACTAGTAGACACGAATCCACATGAGGTATGGTCAAGTAAGAAGATTTTGGTTTCACATCTCAAATTATTTGGTTGTGACGCATTTGTGCATGTTTCAAAGGAAAAGAGGAGCAAGTTGGACAATAAGGGAGTCAAATGTATTTTCATTGGATACAAATAAGAAATGAAAGGATATAAGCTATGGGATCCTGCATCAAGGAAAATAGTGTATAGTCGATATGTAGTCTTCAGAGAAGTCAAAATTAAGTATGGTCCTGAGGAAATTGTTCAAACCAAAAATAATCCTAAGATGGTGTGGTTTGAACTAAGGAACAAAGAAGATGATTTATATGATTTGATTGAATCGGAGGAAGAGGTTGAACAACCAATCCTGGTTGTAAGGAGGTTAAAAATATTCATAAAACCATTTGAAAAGTATATTTCACCCGATTTTTTTTCCTCATTTGTGTTAACTACCACTAACGATGAGCCAAACTCAGTCGGGGAGGAAGTCAACTCGGGAGATGGAAGAATCTAGAAGGATTCCATGGTCGAAGAGATGGAATCCTTGTACAAGAATGAGACATGGGACTTAGTCAAATTACCTAGTCGAAGAAATCATGTCAGTAGAAAATGGGTATTCAAGAAAAATACGAATGCAACAGGTCAAGTTGATAAATTCAAATCTCGACTCGTAGAGAAAGTATATTCCCACATTGAAGGAGTCGACTTCGGTGAGATTTTTTCCCCCGTTGAAAAATTAACTTCCATTAGAGTACTAATGTCTCTGGCTGCAACATTTGATCTTGAAATAGAATATAGGGATGTGAAGACAGTGTTCCTACATGGGGACCTAGAAGAGGAAACCTACATGAAACAATTTGACAGATTTTTAGTAAAGGGAAAGAAAGATTTGGTGTGCAAAATGAAAAGATCCCTTTAAGGTCTAAATAAATCACCAAGGATGTGGTACCGAAATTTCAACACATACATACTTAGTTTGGGTTTTATGGGAATCAAATTTGATCACTAAACATACTCCAAAGAAGAAGGTTGACGTTTCATTTATGTAGCATTGTATGTCGACGACATGTTGCTTATTGGAAAAAAAATGAATGCAATAAAAGAGGTGAAGAAGAATCTATCCTCCAAGTTAAACATGAAGGATCTCGATGCAGTGAAATTCATCTTGGGAATGGATATCAAGAGAGATAGAGAATATAGAAAACTTTGGTTAAGCTAAGCAAAGTATATTGAAATTTTTTTGAAACATTTCAACATGCAGGATTGCAAACCTGTGAAGGTGCCAATTCCTGTGGGAGTAAGGCTAATTGTTGAACATTTTTCAAAGACACAAGATGAAATAGAGAACATCGCATGTGTTCCCTTTGAAAGTGTTGTTGGTATTTTATTTTATGTGATGGTATACACTTGACCAAACATTTCCCATGTAGAGGGAGTGTTGAGAAGATACACGTCAAAACCTAGGAAGGAGCCCTAGACAGTTATCAAGAGAGTATTCAGGTACTTGTGTGGCACAAAAAACAATGCTATATTCTACCAAGGAAATCCTAGAGGCGATAGTGAATTAAATGTACATGGATTTGTCAACATCGACTGGGATGGAGATCTATATTGACGGAGTTCGACCAATGGATATGTCTTCAATATGTTCGGTGGAGCAATAATTTGGATGAGTAAGCGACCGACAGTCATAGCCTTGTCAAAAATAGAATGTGAATACATGGTAGCCACTCATGGAAGAAAATAATAAATACAGATGCAAAAGTTGTGTTTAGGAATCGGGTTTGAGCAGAGAGATATGAAGATAAGCTGCAACAGTCAAAGAATATGATTTATGGCAATGATCCCAACTTATCATTTGAAGACTCAACAAATTGATGTACAATACCATTTCATTAGAGACATGGTGGAAAGAAATAATGTGCTACTGGAAACAGTAGACATGTTGGAAAACATAATAGAATCTTTGACCAAGTCTTTGAGTGTTTTGAAGTTATATTTGTGCATAGAGGCAATGGGAATTGTTTCCCTAGGTCTTTGAATGAAAGTTCAAAGGTCTCCCGATTTCGAAAAAAAAAACAAGTTGGAGAATGTTGGGTTGTTATATTATTTGTAGTGAAAATTGAAGTGGATCGCCTAACAGTTGAAGTCGAAGCTTGAGTTGGTTCAACCGATTAAATATGTAGTCGAGGTGGATTGACAAAAATTCAAATTTCGAGTTGAGTTGACCGAGTAAAGTCAGATTTTGAGTTGGTTCGACATGGTAAATAAATTGACAACAAGTCAAAGAGATCAACCGACAAAAGTTTGATAGAAGGGCATGTGGAAAATGATTGAAGACCAAATCAAGGTCAATTAGTAGTCGATGGGTAATATGACTTCGTAGTCGACTGTAACAGAATCCCGAGATTCACTGGATTTTTAGCCTATGATATGCATGGATCTGTAACCGTTTTTGGGTGCCTTTTCTTTAGGGTTTTTCCTGATGTAAATCCTATAAAGAAGGTGTTTTGTAAGGCTATAAAATATAATCAATGAATCTTGAATATTTATATGATGAATGGATAATCGCCAAGAGTCTATAATTTAGAGGTTGCTGGTCATGAAGATGTAAGTCTTAAGATGAATTCGCTACAGGGTTGTTCTTTTATAAGAAAGAGGGTATGATGTCGATTGTTTCTTAGGTGTGGACCAAGGTTAGACATGTAACATTTTATTCAAAATGAATAAGACAACAAGGATAAGAACACTCAAGGAATGTTGGTTTTCCCAGTTTGGGTTTCCAAGGTGAAATCTTTGTGTATTATGTGCTTTATGTGTCATTTAATTTCTTGATTGTATCTTTATTCCTCTCTTCTTATAGATTTAGCATGGAAGTGTGTCTCATTTCCTAATAGAATATATTAATGGAATAGGGTAGATAACATTGTTATCTAACGCGAAGATATATTCCTTGGCGGAGCCACCCAATGGTGTAGGTTTTTGGGTGTGGTGTCATCGTCAGGTTCAACCACTTGACGATCTCTACTGAGATCAGGTTCTTTTGAATTCCATTATCGAAAAAATGTAGTGGAGAACCCTTCACCCACATCTATGAGTGAAAAATGCATTCAACTTCCTCTGGATCTTCTGGTTCACTTGGCTATACCTTGGTGATAGCGATAGTGGAACTGGGTTCTACATCAATGATCATCTTTCCCTTGTCTAGATTTAATTCAGAGTTAGAACCTCCCTCTAACTATGAGGATTTCATCTCAACCACCAATAAATTCTTAGAGTGTCATTCATCGGTGTTATGTTAGGGAATTTGATGCAATTCACACCATTTCCCAGTGTCTTTTTTCGTCTTCTCATTTCCCTTCTTTACATGTGGCTTGGACTAGTTATCCTGAGTGTAATGTCCCTTTCCAAATGAGTCATCTAGATGAATTCAAGAAATGGCCTAAGTAATTATCGTGGGAAATAGTCAAGGAATTAAAGGGAATTAATTATTTTATTAATGTCTCTAGAGCGAGAATTAATTAACTATAACTGTGGCATTGAGTAAAGTGGAAAAATGCACCTAAGTGACTACTGAGAATATGAAAAGTCACTTAAACTGATTAAAAGGTAAAGAGGTCACAAAAGAGTCAACTAATGAATCAAACGGGAAAAAAGGGCACCCTCTCTCATTCTTGCATTGGAATTTTTCTAATTTCTCATTGAGAGAGCTCATATGGCTTTGGAACTCTTAGGACGAAAACTCTAGTAGCAATTTTCAATGACTGGCTTCGGTGGTGAGACCATCCACCCTAGTTGTTCATTTTTGAAGAAGAGATCATTCATATTTCTTCCTTGTGCTCCATTTATAGCTAAGATATATTTTGGTGGAGGTTTTTTCTTTCAGTTTGGCTGAGTTTTCAAACATGGCAGCTAAGTTTGGTTGCAAAGAGGGTCGACTAGTTGAAGCAGTCGGGTTTTCCTTAGATAGAATTTGTGGGTACCCTAATACACACATTTCTGTGAGTTGGGCGCATTCATTGTATTTGGAGGGGTTATTTTATTATGAAGGTTGATTTTCTTTATTCTGGTAAGCATTATCCTCATTGTGGGTTGATTCAACCCCTTATTCTCTGGTTGGGTGAGGTGTTGGGAGATTGTGCATGAGTATTGGGTTGATTTCCTCTAGATCTAGGTCAATAACTCTATGGGAAGGAAACCTCTCCTTAGTGGTTGCATTCAGTGTTGATTGGGTGTGATTTTCAGAGGCAAAGAAGTCATGTACAAGGTTCCATCAATTACAATATTGTTTCTCCATACTTGAACTATTGTATATTTATTTGTTGGGTTGATTTACTTGTCCATAGATATGTCTCTTTAGAAAATACACTATTTAATTCGATCTATCCATTCCTAGAACAATAGTCCCACATTTCCAGAGGAAACCTACAACAACTCATACTACGTTCATCATTTCTCAGTTCTATACTAGTTGCTGAGATATCAATCGGTTGTTGTTGTCTTAAATATCAAATAAAATCTCTATTGTTCTATATCAGTATATAAATTTCATTTCACTAGTTCATTTATGTTTGTTGTTATATGATTTATCGTGGATAAAGGGACATTTATGTGTATTATGAACAGTGTATAAATTCCCCATAATATTCGTAGAACCACTATTAGTTACCAGGACTATAAATTGGGGGTTTTGACAACAAACTAAACTAATGTAGCCCAAACAATAGAACAAAGAGTTGATTCACAAATTTACATATGGAGAAAAACATAAGGGGAATAATGTACCAATAGCACATAGGATATTACAGTAGTATCAGAGTATTGTATCCTCCCATCCTTAGGGTTTGTTTTGTTCATGAGCAATGGGAACAGTAGGTATATCACCTACAGAAGTAGAAGGCAGCGAGGGGAAGAAAACATATTTAAAAAAAAAAAAGATAAATAAGGGAGAAAAAACCATAGGTGGAACAAGAAGAAGTCATGGGGGATAATAATGAGGAAAAATATATAAAAATATTAGAAGGATTATTTGTTGGGAAGTAGAAATTAGTAAAGTTGTTGACACATTTAATTGCTAGTAACGAGGAAAATCATAACCATGGGAGTAACAATGGTGCAGGGGGTTCCAATGTGAACAATGATAGAAATGTTGAGGGAAGTCATATTGATATTCCTACACCTAACCACACTAGGATTCATGTTCATTTGGGTGCTAGGACCAATAAAAGGACAATCCCGAGGCCCCTTATGCCTCAGTTGTTTGGAAACCAACAAATGGAGAATTAGGGGGCGTAAGCTCCAAATGAAACTGTTCAAGATTATTTGAGAGTGTCAAGCTCTAGGTTTTGAGTTTCAGGCATCCATGTCACTACAAGAATTCTTCACAATAAAATACATGAATATACCAAGGGATAACAATAGGGGGAAACAGAACAAGTATCTAGCATGGAATCTAGGAAATCTATCCATTCCTTCCTTCGATGGTTCTATCAAGAGAACAAATAGAGCATGGGTAAAAGAGCTAGATATATACTTCCAGCTCAATCCTATGACAAAGGCCAAGATGATTAAATTCTCTACCTTACACCTTGATGGAGAATCCCGTGAGTGGTGGTATCATGGATTGGTCACTCTGGGACATGCTAATATCACCTCTTATTTGGACTTCACTCGGAAGTTAATGGAGAGGTTTGAAAAGAAGGAACCAAAGCTACATTTTAGGGAGTTGGAACAACTCAAGAAGGAGGGAACACTGGATGCATACATCACATAGATTTAGAGAATTGCAGTCACTATGACATATATCTCAGAGAAGATATTAGTGATGCTATTCAATGAGGGTCTATCTGAACCACTTCATTGTTGGTTGAAGGATTTAAAACCATAGAAATTATAGAATGCTATCGTTAGTACAAGGGACATGGAGGGTGCAGTTCCAAAGACAAAGAACTTATCCAAACCATTCATTACACAGAAAGGAAAAGATAAGAAACCTCCAGTGAAAGAAGGGACAGGTAAGGAGAGGTTAGATGAGGTGACTCAAAAGGATTTGAGAAAAAAAAATCTATATTTCAGCTGGAAAGAGCCTTGGGCACTGGGGCATGGATGCATGGGAAGAGGAAAGTTACGTTACATAGAGGTACATTCAGATAGTGATGAGGAAGAATTGGTTTCACTGAAGCCGGGAAACAAGTAGGGGGACTTTACTGAGGAGGGGCCTTAAGAGGAGGTAAAGGAGGTGGATATCACCACTTTATCAAGCATACCTAGATTCCACACCTTCGAAGTTAGAGGAGTATTACAAGGAAAATGGATTATTGATTTGATTGATGGAGGGGAAACCCACAATTTCATTGATGCATCTTGGGTAGCTAGGAGACGAATGGATACTAAGGAATTTGAGGGGTTCAGTATAGAAGTGTCCAATGGGTATAATTTTTCATGCATGAAGAATATTTCCAAGTTGGCCATGACATTGGGAAACCACACCTTGATTGTTGACTTCTATGTTGTCTATTTGGAAGATTCCAATATATATTTTTGGAGTCTAGTGGCTTCAAATGTTGGGGGACATCACGTCAAATTATAAAGTGATGATGATGAAATTATTCTCACTAGGAGGTAAACAGGTTGTTATAAGAGGAATTTGGAATAACGCCTCTATGGTTGTGTCAAATAAAAGGGTGGATTCCATTTTCAGGAAAGGAGATATAACATATGAAACCAAGTGTTTTATCATGGAATAGGTAGATGCATAGGACCGACAACATCATCATGTAGATATTCAGGACTTGTTGAGAAGATATGACAAGGTATTTGGACAGATACCTCTAGGTAAACCACTGGATAGAGGCTTTTAGAACACTATAGAGTTGGAGGAGGGAGCCAAACCGGTCATAATCCCCCCTTACAAGAACCCAAAGAAATTTAAAGATGAAATAGAAAAATACATCAAGGAGTTACTTGAGATGGGGAACATCATACCTAGTTCCAATCCTTTCACTTCTTTGGTGGTTATTGTTAAGAAGAAGGATGGAACTATGAGGATGGGTATTGACTATAGGGCCCTGAATAAAAAGACAAAAAAAATAGGTACCCTATGTTAGGACCATATATTGTACCCTTTTTGCCCATATTTGTTTGCCATGGTTATACCCTTCATCACCTATATTTAGACTTATATTATCATTCCACTTGATCATTCCAAGGTACATAACGTCCTTTCTCATTACTACATGTTTAATTTGTTTTTCATGATATTTTACATTACTTTTGGTCTTAACCATTGATTAGAAGTGCATAAGTG
>JASDQU010245241.1:32623-50197 GCA_032191745.1 Picea mariana | reverse complement strand
CCATTAGCATCTATTAAGCACATTGAGCATATTTTTATGAAATATTATGGACAGGTATTATTGACAAATTTGAAGCAGAGAGTTTGAAGCAACAATGCTTAGTGAAGAGAGAAGTTACAAGACTTGAAGGGTCAATACTATGGTTACTAATATAGGTTTTTACTGAATACATATACGAGTTTCACAACTAGAAGGATGCCGATATCCGTGGGTCGCAATGGGACAAATCACAATTTTCCTATATGAAACATGATTAGTGAGATATACTTGTGATTCTAGTACATGGTTTGTGCTAGACATACTTGAGTCATTGATATGAGTTATATGACATCATATCTGGTTGGTTAATAGACTATAGTAAAAGGTTCTGAGTATCAGGTTTTATAGTAACAACTTAATAGAAACAGAGACAATAACAGTGAAAGTAGGAGAGTTTTGTAGTAGTCTGCTAGTTGCATATAAGAGATCCACAGAAATATGTAAGACATAGTAAGGAGAGTCATGGACATCCATGTGTTTCAAAATAGATAGGTCATGGATCTGCATGAAAGTTTTTGAAGAATGTTGGTATAGTTTGTAACAGGATTTCGATGATAGAATTGAGTGTAACAAGTTGTGACAGTGAAAACTACAGTTTATTTGATTCAATGATAGTGACATTTCATCTACATTTGGCACTTATATTTCGGGGTGGTTTGATGTGGAAAGGATAGGTGGTTGTATCCACCTTCTAGTTGTAGTCAGAGAACATACAGGGTTGTAGCCTCCTTCTAGTTGGAGCCAGAGAATTGATGTGTTGGATCTTCCCTCGGGTTGTAGCTTGAGAATCTAGGGGGTTGGAGCCTCCTTCTAGTTGGAGCTGGAGAACAAAGGAATTTGGTGCTTCCAATGAATGTACTTATTAAAGACATATAAAAAAAATAATTCGTTGTTTTCTCTCTCATTAGGTTTCCACATAAAAAAACGGGTGTACTGTGTATGTGTATTATTGCTCATTGTTCATGGTTTATTTATTCTGCACTTATTGAATGATATTCAGAAACATATCATAAATTTAACAAAACTTATGCATAGTTTGGATAAAAATAATTAAAAATAATTATTATTGATTCACCCCCCTCTCGTTAATCCAACAATTGGTATCAGAGCAATTCCTTCAAAAGGAAGTTTAACCACTAGAAGGAGATCATGGATTACAGCAAGATTGGGATACCACAGTTTGATGGGGAAGATTACGCCTTCTAGAGAAAAAGAAATCATACACACATATAGGCACTAGGATTTGATGTTTGGTTATCAACAATAGATGGATACAAAGAACCAACCACTCCTCCAATAAATAAATATGGAAAGAAAACTGAAGAAAATAATTCAAGAGCCACAAGTGCACTCCTAAATGGTATGAATAAATAAATATACACTGAAGTTATGCACTTTGATTCCACAAAATACATCTAGGACAAACTAAAGAATATATATGAAGGATATGAGAATGTCAAGGAAGCTAAACTTCACATTTTCAGAGAAAAGTTCAAAAAAATAAAGATGAATGAAGATAAAGACATAGAAACCTACTTTCTACGAGTTGATGGAATAGTAAACAATATCAAAGGTCTAGGAGAAGAGATAAAGGAACATGTTTTTGTCAAAAATGCATTGAGATCCCTACCAATGAGATTTGATTCAAATAAGTTACCACTATAAGAGAGCAAGGACCTAGATACATGATGTAGGAGCATCGCTCCACCTCACCATGCACCAATCAATTAACTTGCATGGTGTGCATTCAAGAAAGGGAGAGGCTCTGCCCTCTCATTTTCTCTCGAGAATCAAAAGCACGATTCAAGAATTTAATGATGACAAGATGGAAGAGCCTAGTTGTGCATTCGCACAAGATGGATATAAGGTCACCATTAAGTGGTTGACGACAGGAGGGATCTACATCAAATTTGGAGCATATTTCTATTGTTGTAATTTTCCCATTAGACATGCATTTTGAATGGTGATTTGACACCACTAGTTTAGCTTGTGAGGGAAGCTCGTCGAGCCCCTATTTTATAAATCGTAGTTGTTGTTGTTGTTGTCGAAGTAGTAGGTTATCCAAGATAGATTTAGCTAGGAGAAGAAATTCATAGGGACAAAAGCATGGAGACTCGAGACTCAGTTGCAACTCGGACTCCACTTTTGTAATTTGACATCCCACCATTAATAGAAAATGACAGTATTTCCTATTATCAATTTATGTGTAATGGATGTTGTGTTATGAATTTCATTTTTATGAATTTGAATTGCAGATGAATGTTAGGAATCGTCAGCACAGATAGAGATACATTTTTCTATCCATGAGTGTGTTGAATTAAGTTTGGTTCTCTAGGCTAAGTGCAAGGAGTGTGTGTGTGAAATTAGTGGAGTCAGAAGAAAAGTTTCCAGGAGGGCATACCAGGATAGTTCACAGAATAGGGAGGAAATTTCAAGGTGGTTAAGTACCTTGGAAAGAAATATTGTGTAGGAGGAAGCATAGTTCATATTTCTTGAACACTATGAAACACTCTACCAGGAGGAAATCGAGTTAGTGTGAGCATGCACAAGGAAAAAATAATTGGAAGTCTTGGAATCCTTAAGAGAATCCCATAATTACTGAACATTTTGAGGAAGGAAGGATTTACAAGAGTGCATCAACAAAGGAAAGGAGATGCCTTAAACCCTTCTGTAACTCTAAGGGAGAAGTCGTCGAATAACAGATTCAAGCACAAGGAGTGTGGAAAAGATACTGTAAGTCCATATTATGACCTCGAGAGGAAGAGTGAGAAGTTTCTAGAAGGGAATGAGGAAGTTCATAGAGGAATGATGAACTTTGAAGGTTTTCAAGTCGAGAAAAATAGCAGAAGAGTCTGCACAAAACTCTGCAAGGGCACAGAGGGAGTTAGAGAACAACCTAAGTCTCGAAAGAGAAATTTGTGCAAGTGTGAAAAGGGGTTGAGGACTTTCCGAAGTCTCGAAGGCCAAAAAATCATCCATCATCGAAGGAGATAGGTGGGATAAGATCAAGAGATTCGGGAGCAAGAACTTCGGGAGGTTTTCCAGGAGAAAACAAAGATCTTCATGAACTCACGAGCTGTGAAGTGATTATGGACCGTTGGATCCAGAAGTTACGTGGCAAAGATCCACACATTTAGGAGAAATAACCCTTCGAGAAAAGTCATGGAGAGAATACACGAAGAGTTGGGAGCTGAAGCAATCCTAATTGTCCATTGAGATAGAACACATGGAGTTGGGATCGGCACTTCATTGATTCGCAAGATGGGAAGGATAAAGTCAGGAGAAGAGAATACTCATGAAGTTTGAACTTGTGAGTTGATCATAGTCATTGATCACGAGAGGAACATGGACCATAGATTTGGTCCCGAAGAATTCGTTGATTCGGGAATTAGGAAAAAGTGAGCAAGTAGGTCGTGAAAATTTGAAAGCACGGGGTCACGAATGGAGTAGGCCATGGTTGTGGTCTATGGTAATATATAAGGGGAAGTATGGCATAGATATCTAGCATTGTTGGAGTTAAAATCAAGAACTGATAAGGATAGGGTATGCGGGTGCCACATAAACTGCGTGAAAGGGAAGAAAGGACTTGTGATAGAGTTTTCGGGTTCTAGAAAAAAGAAAGGGGACCTAAGGAGCTGCTCTGACTCAGGTGTTTTTCAAATGATCCTAGACTAAGAGGTCAAGAAGCTATTTGGAGGAAAGTGGGGTCTGCACCACGAGTGGTATCAGAGCTTGTTTTTATCTACAGATTGTAGGCAAGGGAGATATTAGAGCCAATGCAGAATTGATTTCTATAGGCAAGAGGGACAGAGTGCGATGCTCTGTTGAAATTATTGCAAGGTGTGCATCAGATGTTAAACAAACAAGTGGGTTGTAGGTGAAGAAAGATGGTCATTGGAAGTCATGAGCATGGTCAAGGGAGAGTTTTCCCATAGAAAATAAAAGAGCAGATAGACAAGGAGTTCATTGAAATCGGAGCCCAGATGGAGACGCTAGCATTCAAGATGCAGTAGTAGGCAAGGGTATGCTGGAGGTATGAATGGCCCTTGAAGAGGACAACTAAATGGATTGTTCAGAAGTTATTGACCAGAAGGCAGCAACGGATGTTAAGGTGGTTGAGGCATCCTGAAAACCTTAGTGATGAGGGAAGGAGATATGGTAGAGGCCTCGTAGGTCGTCAGGTGGGAAATGAGAAGGGATCAATGGATCTCATAGAATGCCAGGTGGATAGAGGAGATATCCCAAATTTCCAAGTGGGAAAGGGAGAGAAGATGAGCTCAATTAAGATTTCATGTCAACAGGGGGAGTTGATAGGTGAGGAAGAGGGAGAAGAAATAGCTCACTCAAATAAAGATTTATGTCAAATTGTGAGTCATGTGAATGAAAATGATGAGAAGTTGAAAACTTCCTTCACAAAGGAGGAGGATTAGAGGATTGTTATGGTCATTGGAGGAATCGAGGTATCCCTACCATGTAGCCGAGGAGAGGTGAGCATAGACGTTGTGTGTGCAATAGAAGGACAACAAGATGAGACTATCGTGAAGGAGGAGGAGAAGATATTGAGATCTGTCTGAATCAAGGAACACCAAGTTGAGTTACTTAGTCAGTGGGAATTAGAGTTGAAGGCACTAGATGATTAGTTAGATAGTCTGGAACTAGAAGGTGGCTGCCATAATATAGACATGCAAGAGGAAACACACCAGCATAGGGAGAAGTTGGAGGAAGTTGGAATGGGATCATCTGAAGAACTGACAACAAACAATCTATTAGGACAAGAAGCTAAGAAATAGTTTAGTGATGAGAAGTCTGCAGGAGTGGAAGCTGCAACATAGTGGCAAGCTAAGACCACAAGATATGAGGAGGATAGTATGGGAGATCGGTGTGATTTATCCATTAAGAAGGAAGAAGTGAAGCCAACTAGTCTACAAAAAGGGAGCTAGTCAATGGATCAGCTAGATGAGGTGATTGAGGAGATTAGGAAGCTGATGTTGGAATCGACAAAGGAAGCGGTTAGTAAGGAGAAGATAAATAGAAAGTAACTTGCACAAGTAGTAGGGAAGATACAGGAGCAGCAACAACGAAGTATAAGAGCCAAAAGATAGCTCTAGGAGAAAGTTTGGGATCCATAAGGATTTCAACCATGTTGGAAATCTCATGAGCAAGAGCTCATGATTTTTGTAGCCATAGAGTATGATGCAAGAGCATCGCTCCACCTCATCACGTGCTAGTCAATTAAATTGCATGGTGCCCATTCACGAAAGGGAGAGGCGTCACCCTCTCATTTTGTCTCGAGAATCAAAATAATGATCCAAGCATTTAATGATGAGAAGCTAGAAGAGCCAAGTTGTGCATTCTCACAAGTTGTAGATAAGGTCACCATTAAGTGGTTGATGGTAGGAGGGATTTGAATCCAATTTGTAGCATATTTCTATCATTGTAATTTTCCCATTAGACATGCAATTTGAATGGTGATTTGACACCACTAGTTTATCTTGCGATGGAATCTCGTTGAGCCCCTATTGTATAAATCATGGTTGTTGTCATTGTTGTAATAGTAGTAGGTTAGCCAATATAGAGTTATCCAGGAGAATAAATTCATAGGGAGAGAAACACGGAGAGCCGAGACTCAGTTGTAGCTCGGAATCCATTATTGTAATTTGACATCCCACCATTAATAGAAAATGATAATTTTTCCTGTTATCAATTTCTGTGTAATGGATGTTGTGTTATGAATGTCATTTATATGCATTTGAATTGTAGATGAATGTTAGGAATCATCAGTAGGGATAGAGATATAGTTTTCTATCCGTGAGTGTGTCGAATTAAGTCTGGCTCTCTAGGCTAAGTGTAGGGAGTGCGCAATAGAGAGGGGAAACTTTGTGAGCTGACGCAAGAAGTGCATTTCTGAACTTAGTGGATTCAGAAGAGAAGTTTCCAGGAGGGCATACTAGGATAGTTCACAGACTTGGGAGGAAATTTCAAAGTGGTTAAGTACTTTGGAAAGAAAGACTGTGTAGGAGGAAGCACAATTCAGAGTTACTGAACACTCTGAAACACTCTGCCACGAGGGCATCGAGTTATTGTGAGCATGCACAAGGAAAACAAAGTTGGAAGTGTTGGAATCCTTAAGAGAATCCCAGAATTACTGAACATTTTGAGGAAGGAAGGATTTGCAAGAGCGCATTGACAAAGGAAAGGAGATGCCTTAAACCCTTCCGTAACACTAAGGGAGAATCCATCGAATAATGGATTTGAGCACAAGGAGTGCGCCAAAGATATTGTAAGTCCATATTATGAGCTCAAGAGGAAGAGCGAGAAGGTGCAGAAGGGCACGAGGAAGTTCATAGAGGAACAAATAACTTTGAAGGTTTTCAAGCCGACAAAAATCATAGAAGATTCTTCACAAAACTCTACAAGGGGCACAGAATGATTTTGAGAATAGCCTAAGTCTCGAAAGAGAAATTTGTGCTAAGTGTGAAAAGGGGTCAAGGCTTGATGAAGTCCCTAAGGCTGGAAAATCGTCCATCATTGGAGGAGCCAAGTGGAAAAAGATCAAGAGGTTCGAGAGAAGGAACTTTAAAAGTTTTGTGAGGAGCAAGCAAATATCTTCGTGAAGTCACAAGGTGAAAAGTGATTCTAGACCATTGGATCCAGAAGGTACGTGGCAGAGATCCATAGATTTTGGAGGAATAACCCTTCAAGAAAATTCAAGGAGAGAATACACAAAGATCTAGGAGTCGAAGAAATCCTAGTCGTCCATTGAGATAGGACACGTGGAGTTGGGATTGGAACTTCGTTGATTCACTAGCCGAGAAGGATAGAATCAAGAGAACAGATGAATCATGAAGTCCAAACTCAGGAGTTGATCATAGTCGTTGATCTCGAGAGGAACGTGGACCGTAGATTTGGTCCCAAAGAATTCACCAATTTGGGAATGGAGAAAAAGGGAGAAAGAAGCTCATAAAAGTTCTGAAGCATGGGGTCACGAAGGGAGATGGCCCACGGTCATGGTTCATGGTCATATCCAAGGGTAATTCTGGCATAGAGATATAGCGTTGTTGGCATTAAACTCAAGAAGTGCTAAGGAGAGGGTCTGTGGATGGCACATAACCTATGCGAAAGGGAATAAAGGACCTGTGATAGAGTTTTCGGGTTCCAGAAAAAAAGAAAGGGGACATAAGAAGTCGCTCTGACTCAAGTACTTTTCAAACAATCCTAGACCGGGAGGTCGAGTAACCCTTTCGAGGAAAGAGGGGTCTGCGCCACTACATTGACCATGGATGCATTGCATGGGACACTCACAGATTATGAGATGGGAATAGAGTAAGACAATATGGTTACAAAGGAAGAAACATTCAAAGAATCTAAGAAGACAAATAAAATGAACAAGAAAAAGGAAAAGTCAGATAGTAGCAGCAATGATATCTCAGAAGATGATGAATAAGTAGTCAACTTCGTCAGAAGGATGAAAATGGGAACCGAAAAATATAAAGGTAAACTTTCGTTCATTTGTTTTAATTGTGATGGTATTGTTCATTTTCCTAATAAATGTACCCACAAGAAAAAATAAATGAAGAAGATGACTCTAAAAGAAATAAAAAAACAGTGTTTTCAAGAAAAGCCTTTTCACCAAAGAAGATAGTTCCTCATCAGACGAAGATATACATAAAGGGTATTATTCATGGCAGTAGAGACTTTCATGAAGAAGGCTCCAAAGAAGAATATGAAGAGGCAAAATTTGATTACAGAGAAGAATTGTAGAGTTCCAGAGAAGTTATAAAAAGGGAAAAGAGGAAAAACAAGTCACTTTAGGAAAGACTAAAAAGAAAAGAGGGAGTTTAAAATTCCAACTCCAAAGAAATAGAGAAGATGATCACTAAATTAAAAATACAAGTAGAATAAGACAAGGGAATTGAATAAGCACTCAGATAACAGTTAGAATAAAGAGACATGATCATTGGAAATTTTGAACCAAATATTGTCACATTGAGAAAACACATTCAGAAGAAAAACATGCAAAACAACTCTAAAGTTCTGGATGAGATTATGTTTGGGGCGTAACTTCCCGAGGGAGTAAATGTTGCATATGATATATTTGTGGGGTTCTTTATACATCGTTGGAAAGGCATATCCAAGGATTACATATTTAGTTCATCCTAGCATCTACCTTCAACTATGTGCTAGGCACTACCGAGCCCAAAAAACGTCATTTAGGGCCTCAATAAACCCCAAAAGTTTGGGACTCGAATAAATGTAAAGCAACTGTCAAAATGGAAATTGGTATTTCAGTGAGTGGAATAGGTGGGTAGACATCTAAATCCAACTATATCAGTCGTCCCCCATTAAGAATCAATGGTACCCATTGCGTTGAGTGCCCCCATAAGATGAGGAAACGTCTGCTGAACTTGGCCCCAGGTGAGCTACTTGCCTTAGTGCAAAAAATTCCCTTCTTTGAAAACCCAATAAATTTGGATCCTCTGTTGGAGAGTGACATTAATATGAGTGTCTTTTATTTGATCAATGGATTCTTGTTCAATGTAGTCAAGGTTGATCTCTCTTAGTGTCAACTTCTTTGGAATCTCTGAAGTGTCCAATAATGGTGGGAAGTATGGCCGAAAGAAGTCCACATTGAACACTGGGTGGAGTCCAAGGAGGGAGGGGATATTTAGATCAAAATCAGTGTCATCCACAACCATCGTGATGGTGTAAGGTCCATAGACAAGTGTATGAATCTTCCAATAGGGTCTCCTAAGGCATTATTTATGCAAATGCAACCAAACCTTGTCTCCCACATGAAACTTGTGTGCGACTCAGTGTTGATCATAGTGTTGTTTGTACTAAGAATTAGCTTTCAATAAAATATCATGGACCTACTAATGGATGCGTTGAATTCATTCAATAAATAGGGTGGATTTTTTGGCCTTAGATTGAGCATGAGATGATTATGTCTGTGTGGATGCAAGGGTAAGTGTGACATCAATGGGTCGTAGTGATTGAAATTCCAACCCCACCTGAAAGGGACTGTGGTCAGTCGAGCTATGAAGGGATCTATTGCAACTATGTTAAACATAAGATATACTCTCATCCCATGTGCATGGACATTTGGAGTTGTACATGGAAAATATATGCATGATCATTATGTTGACAACCTTTGTCTTTCCATTAGTTTGGGGGTGGAAGGCGATGGATTTGGTGAGATTTGTGTTCAACAGTGACCAGAAGCTGGACCAGAATGTGGTTGGGAACCTTCTATCCTGATCTGAAATTATGTTTTTTGGTATCCCAAAGTGTACCCACACCCATTCAAAGAATATATTGGAAATGGCCTCCACTGTGATATTCTTTTTGCGGGATGTTTTGATAGCCATATTAGAAAACCGATCAACAACCACAAAATCAAATTCATTTCCATATTTGTTTGAAGGAAGGCCTGACATGTATTCCATCGAGATAAATTTCCATGGCATGTCAGGAATAGGCAGAGGGGTGTACAGTCCTTACTTCTTAGTGGTTGGTTTGGCAATGGAACAGGTAGTGCAGGACCTGATATACTTGTTGACATCCTTTCTAAGTTTCTTCCAATATAAATTATTATGTAGTACGACCACGGTATTTTCCATGCCAAAATGTCATGTCATCTAACTTTAGTGAGCTTACAAAATTAGCTTTGCACACTTGCTTGAAGGAACACAGATTTGGACCAAACGGCATAAAAATATGTCCTGAAGATGAAATTTAGTGAAAAATGCACCTTTTCCTAGCATCCGATAAGTGGTAGCAAAGTCGAGATCGCTCTTATGTAGTTGGGGCCACTCGGATGTCTCATGGCCATAGAAGTGGAGCAATGTGTGTAAGGCTGCAACTAGAGGTTAGTCGAGGCATTTGATGACATGATTGGTGCTCCCTGTCTTATATTTGATGTTGAGATGGAACTGCTGAAAGTATGTGGACCACTTTTTATGGCAGTCATTTTGAAATTTTCCTTGTGTATGCATGAACTGTAGAGGCTTGTGATCAATGTGGATGATTGTCTCCTTCCCAAGGATGTAGTGCTTCCATTGTCAATAGGCTATACAATGGAATACATTTATTTTCATAGGTGGGGTACTTACGAATGGCATATGATAGTGTCTCACTATGATATGACATTGGATGACCGTGCTAAGTGAGAACTGCACCCATGGCCTAGTCTGAGGCAATGGTCCCAATCTCAAAAGGTTGATGCAGATCAGGTAAGGAGAGTATTGGATCGAAGAACAAGTGATGTTTCATATCATTGAACAATTTTTGTTGTGACTTCCTCCACATGAACTTTGCCTTTCCACCACCCTTGATGACTTGGTTGAGGGCCCATGCAATATGAGAGAATCCCAACACGAACTTGCAATAGAATTTGGAAAGTCTTGAGAAAATTCAAAGATCGATTAGTGTGGTTGGGGTTGGCCAGTCACGAATGACTTGGATCTTGGTTGGATCCATATACACATCATGATCATAAACAATTTATCCTAGGTATTGGACCTTGTTAATTCAGATGCAACATTTTTCCAAGTTAGAATATACCTTGTGTTGTTGCAGAGTGTGAAGGACATGTTGAATATGTTGCAAGTGTTCTTCCCAATTCTTCCTAAATATAAGGATATCATACATATATAACACCACAAAATAATTGGTGAAAGACTGCAATATATTGTCCATCAATGTCATGAAATTTGCTAGAGCATTTGTCACACCAAAAGGCATGACTAGTCATTCTAAAAGAACTTCTTTGGAATTGAAAGTAGTCTTCCATACACCAATTTGTTATATTGGGAATTGGTGGTATCCATACTTTAGGTCAATTTTACTGAAAAACTTGGCTCCTTTGAGATGGTCAAGAATGTCTTCAATTCAGGGAATTGAGTATTGATCCCTAACTTTAATTTTTTTAGGGCCCTATAATCAATGTAGAGTTTCCAAGTCCCATATTTCTTCTAGACAAGTACAATTGAGCTCCCACGGGGTTAGGAGTCGGGTCATATTTTCCCCTTTTAATGTAGATCTTGGATTTTTCACTTGATTTCTTCATTTTCCATTAGAGATTGGTGATAAATTCACCCATTTCGTAGAGGTGCACTGGGGTTTAGATCAATTAAATGCTTGACCTGAAAATGCAGTGATACTCTGGTGGGTGAGGAGAATATGTCTTTGTATTCTTCCATGATCTTTTCCACCTTGTTATGCTGTGTGGAGAGGTATTTTGTAGAGGCCATATATGTGGTTGCAAACTTCTATTCACTTTGAGATCGAATCATGAAGAAGAAAAATTTCCTGATATGAGAAATGACCTTCTTGCATTGGTTAGAAGAGATCAAAGAAATGGCGATCAGTGGAGATATATTTGGTATCCTATACAATTATATACCAAAATTAATAATAACACTATGTGGTCTAAATGCATATACATCATTTATTTTCCACAAGTACGGTAGGCCTAAAAGAACATCACAAACTTCAAGAGGGGGAATATCACACAATAGCTGATCCTTGAAGGTCTTAGGTTGTTCTATTCTTTGTAGTGAAAATCGAGGTGGATCGACTGACAATCAAAGTCGAAGGTCGACGTGGTTCAACCAGGTAAAGACGAATTCAAAGTGGATCGACAACAAGTCGAAGGTCGAGCTGATTTGATCGAGTAAATTCGAAGTTGAATGTCGAGGTGGTTTTACATGGTAAAGACATCGACAGAAATTCGAAGAGTTCAACCAAAAATATTTTGATAGGAAGGCGTGTGGCAACCAATTGAATACTAAATGAAGGTCGATTGGTAGATGACGAGTAATCCAACTTGGTAGTTTACTGTAATAGAATCTCGAGATTTGTGGGATTTGTAGCCAATGATCTACATGGATATGTAATATCCTTGGACAACTTTTCTTTAGGGTTTTTCCTATTGTAAATCCTATAAACAAGGCATGTTCTAATGATTTAAAAGATAATCAATTAATATCGAATATTTATGATGAATGGCTAGTCACCAAGAGTCTTTAATTTATAGGTTGTTGGCCATGTAGATATAAGCGGAATTGTCTAGAAGGTTTCTCTTGTGTAAGAAAGAGGGTAGGATGTCGATTGTGTCATAGGTGTGGATCAAGTTTAGACATGTAACCATTTATTTTGAATGAATAAGAAAACAAGGACCAGAATGATCAAGGAATGTTGGTTTTTCCGGTTTGGGTTTCTATGGTAAAATATTTGTGTACTGTGTGCTTTTTGTTTCATTTACTTTATTGATTGTATCTTTCTTCCTCTCTTATGATAGGTTCAACGTGAAAGTGTGTATAATTTCCTAACATGTGGTAAGGGATCTTGGTTTAACAACTTTGTATATGAGCTAAACTCTAGGTTCAGTAAGAGTCGTAAGTCTGAAATATTTAAAGATTGTGTTAAAGAATGGTGAGCATATCAAGAATAGATATCAAAAAATTCAATAGCCATAATTTTGATCTTTGGAAGCTTAAAATTAAATATATCCTTGTAGCTCGATAACAATGGATAGTATTATGTCGAGGTACCATGCCGGAAAGTATGTAGAAGGAAGAATGGGAGAAAATTGAGAGAAGAGAAAGAAGTATGACTTGACTTTGTATTGTGTATTTAGTGTTGTTGAATGTCTCAGGTGAAGGTGAAGGAAAGAAAATGTGGGACAAGTTGGGAAGCTTGTGCCAGTCAAAATCCTTAGTAATAAGTTGTTTCTCAAAAATAAAATATATCTTCTGAGAATGAGTGATGGTAGTTCGGTGACTGGGCATTTAAATGCATTTAATACCATTATAATCCAGTTATCTTATGTGGATATTAAAATCATTGAGGTGGAGAAATGTATTATCCTATTATTTTATTTTCTAGACTCCTAGGATAGCTTAGTCGTGGCTACGGGGAGTAATACAACCACATTAGTGCTATAATATGTGGTTTCATCTCTACTATAAGAAGAAATTAGAGGAAATAACATGGAAGGATCAAACAAAGATGATTTAGTGGTGAGAGGTCGACCAATTGACATAGATAAAGGTAAATTATTCAGTATAATGTCTAAGTCAAAGGGTAGATCTAAATCCCTAGTTTAGTCGAAAAGAAGATGATGGAAATGTGATAAATCTAGGCATTACAAAATGGACTACAAGTCAAAGAAAATGGAAGTCACTATAGGATCCAACCAAAAGTAGTCGACTGTGAGAAAGACAATTCTAGATAAGGGAGGCGATGTGTTCCTAGCGTCAACCAGTACACAGTCAGATCAATATGTTTGGTTTATCAAATCAGGAGCATCCTATCATATGACACCACATAGAGAATGGTTTTGTGAATATGAATGATATGAAGGAGGAGAAGTGTTCTTGGGTGACGACTCAACAACCAAAATTATCAAACAAGGAAGAGTTTGACTAATACTGCAGGATGGGAGGAGTAGAACCCTTCTAGGTGTGCTACACATTCCAGGTATAGAAAGAAACTTGATATCTATCAGTAATATGAGTGATGTTGGCATGTGCACTCTATTTTAGAAGGATTTGTACAAGATTTCTAGATATGTGATGGTCTTAATGAAATATTTTTGTATTGGAACCCTATACAAGTTGTTCGGGAGTGTTGACTTGACTGGATGCAACAACATCATTGTTCCTAGAGTCTACTTGACTCGACTCAAATCGAGTTGATTCAATCCAAACCGACTTGACCATGCTATGGCATGAGAGGATGGCACACATTAGAGAGAAAGGACTTCGATCTATGCATAACAAGGGCATGGTTGAATACTTTCCTGAATTTAATTTAGAATTCAACTTTTGTGAACATTGTATATATGGAAAACAAAGTTGGGTAAGGTTCCCATCTGGAGTGACAAGAGAAAATGAGATTCTAGAATTGGTTCACAGTGATGTGTTTGGCCCTATTTTAGTCCCTTCACTTGGTGGATCCCTATATTATGTCTCCTTCATAAATAATTTTTCCAAGAATAGATGGATATATTTCTTGTGGAAGAAATTAGATGTTTTTAATATATTCAAAGAGTTTAAATCTCTTGTAGAAAACCAGACAGATAAGAAGATTAAGGTGTTGAGAAATGAAAATAGTGGTGAATTATATGGAAAAGTATTTTATTAGTTTTGCAAAAAATGTGGAATAGCAGGCCAAACTAACACACTATATACCCCCAAAAAAAATGGAGTTTTTGAGAGAATGAATAGAAATTTGATGGACAAGTAAACGAGCATGCTCAGTGGTGTTGGGTTCATGCAAGAATTCTAGGTAGAGGAGTTCGACACTGCAAAATATATATTGAATATGTCTCCTTCATCAACACTAGTAGACACAAATCCACATGAGGTATGGTCGAGTAAGAAGATTTTGCTTTCACATCTCAAATTATTTGGTTGTGATGCATTTGTGCATGTTCCAAAGGAAAAGAGGAGCAAGTTGGACAATAAGGGAGTCAAATGTATTTTCATTGGATACAAATAAGAAATGAAAGGATATAAGCTATGGGATCCTGCATCAAGGAAAATATTGTACAGTCAATATGTAGTCTTCAGAGAAGTCAGAAGTAAGTCCTGTCCTGAGGAAATTGTTCAGACCAAAAATAATCCTGAGATGGCGTGGTTTGAACTAAGGAACGGAGAAGATGATTTATATGATTCAATTGAAGAGGAGGAAGAGGTGGAACAACCGATCCTGGTTGTAAGGATGTTAAAAATATTCATAAAACCATTTGAAAAGCATATTTCAGCCGACTTTTGTTCCTCATTCATGTTAACTACCACCGACGATGAGCCAAACTCAGTCGGGGAGGAAGTTGACTCGGGAGATGGAAAAATATGGAAGGATTACATGGTCGAAGAGATGGAATCCTTATACAAGAATGACACATGGGACTTAGTCAAATTACCTAGTTGAAGAAATCATGTCGGTAGAAAATGGGTATTCAAGAAGAATACAAATGCAACAGGTCAAGTTGATAAATTCAAATCTCAACTCGTAGCGAAAGTATATTCCCACATTGAAGGAGTCGACTTTGGTGAGATTTTTTCCCCTGTTGAAAAATTAACTTCCATTAGAGTACTAATGTCTCTTGCTGCAACATTTGATCTTGAAATAGAACAGAGGGATGTGAAGACAGTGTTCCTACATGGGGACCTGGAAGAGGAAACCTACATGAAACAATCTGACAGATTTTTAGTAAAGGGAAAGAAATATTTGGTGTGCAAAATGAAAAGATCCCTTTAAGGTCTAAATAAATCACCAAGGATGTGGTACTGAAATTTCAGCATATACATACTTAGTTTGGGTTTTATGAGGATCAAATTTGATCACTGAATATACTCCAAAGAAGAAGGTGGATGTTTCATACATGTAGCATTGTATGTCGACGACATGTTGCTTATTGGAAAAAAAATGGACGCAATAAAAGAGGTGAAGAAGAATCTATCCTCCAAGTTAAAAATGAAGGATCTTGGTGCAGTGAACTTCATTCTGGGAATGGATATCAAGAGAGATAGAGAATATAGAAAAATTTGGTTAAGATAAGTGAAGTATATTGATTTTTTTTTAAGCATTTCAACATGCAGAATTGCAAACCTGTGAAGGTGCCAATTCCTATGGGAGTAAGGCTAATTGTTGAACATTGTCCAAAGACACAGGATGAAATAGAGGACATCGCATGTGTTCCCTATGAACGTGTTGTTGGTATTTTATTGTATGCGATGGTCTACACTTGACCAGACATTTCCCATGCAGAGGGAGTGTTGAGAAGATACATGTCAAAACGTAGGAAGGAGCACTAGACAGTTATCAAGAGATTATTCAGGTACTTGTGTGGCACAAAAAACTATGTTATATTCTACCAAGAAAATCCTAGAGGCGATATTGAATTAAATGTACACGGATTTGTCAACACCAATTGGGATGGAGATCTAGATTGATGGAGTTCGATCAGTGGATTGGTCTTCAATATGTTCAGTGGAGCAATCATTTGGATGAGTAAGCGACCAACAGTCATAGCCTTGTCAAAAATAGAATTTGAATACATGGTAGCCACTCATGGAAGAAAATAATAAATACAGATGCAAAAATTGTGTTTAGGAATTGGGTTTGAGCAGAGAGATATGAAGATAAGTTGCAACAGTAAAAGAATAAGATTTATGGCAATGATCCTAGCTTATCATTTGAAGACTCAACAAATTGATGTACAATACCATTTCATTAGAGACATGGTGGAAAGAAATAATGCGCTACTGGAAAAAGTAGACATGTTGGAAAACATAACAGAATCTTTGACCAAGTCTTTGAGTGTTGTGAAGTTATATTGGTGCATAGAGGCAATGGGAATTGTTTCCCTAGGTCTTTGAATGAAAGTTCAAAGGTCTCCCGATTTTGAAAAAAAAAAAAAAACAAGTTGGAGAATGTTGGGTTGTTATATTATTTGTAGTGAAAATTGAAGTGTATCGGCTAACAGTTGAAGTTGAAGCTTGAGGTGGTTCAACTGATTAAATATGTAGTTGAGGTGGATCGACAAAAATTCAAATTTCGAGTTCAGTTGATCGAGTAAAGTCGAATTTTGAGTTGATTCGACATGGTAAATAAATTGACAACAAATCAAAGAGGTCAACCGACAAAAGGTTGACAGAAGGGCATGTGTAAAATGATTGAAGACAAAATCAAGGTCAATTGGTAGTCTATGGGTAATATGACTTGGTAGGCGACTGTAACAGAATCCCGAGATTCACTGGATTTTTAGCCTATGATATGCATGGATCTGTAACCGTTTTTGGGTGCCTTTTCTTTAGGGTTTTTCCTAATGTAAATCCTATAAAGAAGGTGTGTTGTAAGGCTATAAAATATAATCAATGAATCTTGAATATTTATATGATGAATGGATAATCCCCAAGAGTCTATAATTTAAAGGTTGTTGGTCATGCAGATGTAAGTCTTAAGATGAATTCGCTATAGGGTTATTCTTCTGTAAGCAAGAGGGTATGATGTCGATTGTGTCTTAGGTGTGGACCAAGGTTAGACATGTAACATTTTATTCTAAATGAATAATACAACAAGGATAAGAACACTCAAGGAATGTTGGTTTTCCTAGTTTGGGTTTCCAGGGTAAAATCTTTGTGTTCTTTATGTGTCATTTAATTTCTTGATTGTATCTTTATTCCTCTCTTCTTATAGATTTAGTATGGAAGTGTGTCTCATTTCCTAATAGAAGATATTAATGGAATAGGGTAGATAACATTGTTAGCTAACGCGAAGATATATTCCTTGGCGGAGCCACCCAATGGTGTAGGTTTTTGGGTGTGGTGTCATCATCAGGGTCAACCACTTGTCAATCTCTACTGAGATCAGGTTCTTTTGACTTCCATTATCGACAATAAAATGTAGTGGAGAAACCTTCACCCACATCTATGAGTGAAAATGCATTCACCTTCCTCTGGATATTTTGGTTCACTTGGCTATACCTTGGTGATAGCGAGAGTGACACTGGGTTCTGCATCAATG
>JASDQU010245241.1:3405-21971 GCA_032191745.1 Picea mariana | reverse complement strand
CATGTCCCATGTTCTGTATGCCAGTGCAGTTGGTAGTTTGATGTATGCAATGGTCTATACTAGACCAGACATTGCACATGCAGTGGGAGTTTTGAGAAATTATATGTCAAAACAAGGGAAGGAACATTGGACAACAGTAAAGAGGGTCTTCGGGTATCTTCGTGGCACTACCGGTTATGGATTGTGCTACCAAGGAAGACTAGGATTAGACAAAGTGGTGCACATAGATGGTTTTTTTTATGCAGACTGGGATGGAGATCTAGATCGTGGAAGATCTAAAAGTGGGTATGTGTTTAACCTATTTGGAGGAGAAATTAGTTGGATGAGAAAAAGAAAGGCTATAGTGGCACTCTCAACTACAGAAGTTGAATACATGGCAGCCACTCATGCAACCAAGGAAGTAGTATGGTTACAGAGATTGTGTTCAGGTATTGGGTTGGTACAACAAGCAGTGAGATTAGATTGTGACAATCAGAGTGCAATATTCCTGGAAAAGAACCCATCTTATCATTCGAATACAAAGCACATTGATGTTCAGTATCACTTTGTGAGAGACATGGTTGAAGAAAAAAGGGTGTTTCTGGAAAAGGTTGACACTTTGAAGAATGTTGCAGATTCATTGACAAATTCTTTGAGCACAGAAAAGTTCTCCTGGTGTGGAGTAATAATGGGCATTGTTGCCCTGGATTGTTGACTATATAATCTAGTGGGCCCCTGGATGAAAAGAAAACAACAAGTGGGAGAATGATGGGTATATGTTATATTCTTTGCATGTGTGTGTGTGGGTGTGTTAGATTTGACAACTGCGTCTGACGATCCCTCTAGTAGTGCTCTTTGTGTCGTGTGTGTCGAGCGCTTCCTAGGGGGGTCCCAAGGGGGGCCAGGTATGGCCCCCCTTGGTTACACGCAATGTTCAGCATCGGGCAGTAGCCTGGGGCAGTGCCCTAAAATTTGTTTTTGAGCAGTTTTTGCTATTTTTAGCTGATTTTTCTATTTTTAGCAGATTTTTCTATTTTTATAGGTTTTCTAAATTAATCCTGGATTAAGGGATTAGGGTTTTGGTATTTATAGAATACCTAAAAGCATTGTATATATTGTATGGTGAATGGTGAAATTAATATAATGAAGAGTTGAAAGGTTTTCCCAGGTTGAAGGTTTCCGGTATAAATCTTTCTATACTATGTGTATGAGCCATTGATTAATTTATCTTTTTCTTAAGAATCTATATCCATTTATTTACTTCAAAGGTTTAAAAATTATAAATATGAAAATTCACTTAAATGGATTAAAATGTAAAAGGTCACAAAATATTCAAATAATGAATAAAAGGAGAAAAAGAGGGCGTTGTCTCTCATTCTTGCATTGGAATTTTTCTAATTTCTCATTGAGAGAGCTCATTGTGGAATTGGAACACTTGGGATGGAAACCCTAGAAAGAATTTTCAGGGATCAACTTTAATGGTGATACCATCCACCCTAGTTGGTCATTTTTGAAGAAGAGATCATTCAGATTTCTTCCTTGTGCTCCATTGATAGCTGAGATATTTTTTGGTGGCAGTGTTTTTCTTTCATTCTAACTGAGTTTTCAGAGGTGGCAGATAATTTTGGTTGCAAAGGGGGTCGACTAGTTGAATAAGGTTGAATTTTTCTTAGAGAGAATTTGTGGGTTCCCTAATACACCCATTTTTGTGAGTTGGGTGCATTCATTGTGTTTGGAGGGGCAATTTTACTGCAAAGGTTGAGTTTCTTTATTTCTAGGTAGCATTATCCTCATTGTGGTTTGATTCCCCCCCTTGTTTTCTGGCCGAGTGAGGCATTGGGATACTGTAGATATGTATTGGGTCGATTTCCTCTAGATCTCGGTCAAAAACTCGGTGAGAAGGATTCCTTTCCTTAGTGGCTACATTCAATGTTGATTAGGGACGATTTTCACTGGTAAAGAGGCTATGTACAAGTTTCCATCACCTATAGGATTGTTTCTCCATACTCGAACTATTGTATATTTATTTGATGGGTCAATTTACTTGTTCACATATTTGTATCTTCAACAAAGGGATTGTTTCTTTCAATTTATCCATTCCTAGCACAATAGTCCCACATTTCCAGAGGAAAACTAAAACAACTCATACCAGGTTCATCATTTCTCAGTTATGCACTATTTTCTAAGATCTTAATTGTATGTTGTTGTCTTAAATATCAAATAAATTCTATGTTGTTCTATATCAGTGTATAAATTTCATTCTAGTGGTTCCTTTATGTTTTTTGTTATATGCTTTCTTGTGGAGAAACATACATTTCGCATATTCTAAATAGTGTATAAATTATCCATAATATTCATAGAACTACTACAAGTTACTAGCACTATAAATTGGGGGTTTTGACAACAAAATAAATTAATATGGAACATATTCAAGAAATATGTAACATACATTATTAATTTTTGATAAATTTCAAAGAAAAATAATTCAGGAATGCAATTTTTTTTTTCTTTCAACTATGCTAGATGTTAGGAAATTGTATTTATTATATTTGAATGTTTAATGTGTGTCATTCTTGGTCATTTTTTCCAGGAACCTTTGTTGCAAGGCATTATTAATTTTTGATAAATTTCAAATAAAACTAATTCGGAAATGCTAATTTTTTTTTCTTCAACTATGCTCGATGTCAGGAAATTGTGTTTATTATATTTGAATGTTTAATGTGTATGCTTCCTGGTCCTCTTTTCCAGGAACCTTTATTGAAGTCATTGAGACAAAATTTTCTACATCCCATGTTTGAACTATACACACCCCCTAGAAAAAAATGCCTCGTTCACATATTAACCTTAGGGGTCAGCTACAAGCCAAATGTCTTGTGTCTGGCATGTGACACGCTGCCACAAGTCATCCTCTGCATGGATACCACATGTACTTAAAGCCGCTTCCCACGTATTTGTTTGGGATTCACGTCCTTCATGGATGTTAATTAATCACACAATTAATATTTCTTGTGCCAATGCAATTGCGTTGTCGTCCACTATGGAAATTGCATTAACACTGCAATTTCATATAATAGATATAAGATGTCTACCTAATGTCAAGGTCATTATCACATAGGACACCCAACGTCCAAAGATTTATGGACTCAAAGAAACCTTGTAGTTATCGTGACAAAGAAACACTAAAGTCGATGTTCTTTGCAGGTCTAACACTCCTACAGTCTAAGTGCTTTGGCAATGACAACCCTTCTTTTTCATCACATTGTTGCAGTGCAGTCAATAGAACTGTTCCCATTGTCACCACCAATGTCAATGTACAAAGTCGAAGCTATCTGGAGCCTGGGTTCACCACCAATGTGGATGCCTAAAGGTGAAACTACTTAGAGCCTTCGATCATGACTTCTTGCACATGACATTAGTATCAGTAGAGATCGAAAGTTGATTGTATGTCAAGTCTGTTACTCCATATAGAGGTCGCTCAACATTCTTTGACATAGAAACTGGTTGTTTGTCAAGTCTGTAACACCTTTGGCATAAAATGTTGTGTAATTTTATATTGTTGATTCAAATGCGCATACAGTTTCTCACGTTAGTGGGTATCCAATTTTATAATTTCCTTCTGAGTGTATTCAGGCATGGAGTAATATTTGGCATCACTTCTGAACATTCCAGACCATTTTTTGGCTCACCATGTCTACCACCCCAACGACGAAATATATATTCTGATGTGATCTGCAACATTTGATACACTTGTCAGATCTGTGCTACTGGAAGAAGTTGTGTACTTCAACAGAGGAACATTTTGCAACTGGCTTGGATGTCCCTTCCAATTTACAGTAATAAAACAAAGAAATTCAACATACAAATCTTCAGGCATTATTTTCAACCAAACAGATGATCAAATACAGGGAGAATAGCAGTCACACCATACTTGTTTTTTTTTGTCTCAGCTTTTGTTGGATAACATGATTTGTTTCCCCAAAAGCTGAGGTCACATAAAACCACTCCATCGTCTTTGAATTAGGCCTAAATCGCATCTGTAAGTTCTCTCAGATGTCAACAATCAAGAACATTATAAGGAATGCACCTAAAACCCCAACCTTTTGACAACAGAGGAAAATTAACACTTAGAAAAGTATGGAATATTGAATAACCAGCTAATGCAGGCAGTCCATATCTAGAAGAGACAAGCTATTCAAAAAGTTGGGATAGATCTAGTTGGCAGCACCAATGAATTCCAAGACCCAAAATTGATATTCAACTCGTTGGTTTTACGAATCAAACATTTGATGGTGAAGTTGAAATATATAAAAGATTGTCAACAAGCTTCATTATTGTACATATTTTCTTTTTTATTGTCGGTGAAGGTCCCAATTGTTGTCATTATGGCAAATAATCTCAGTTGTATTTTGGAACCCAGTTTATTTGAATACAAAATATTTGAGTTTTTTGTATCATGATTTCCAATCTCTGGTGTTGTTTTCTATTTTATTTTGTACTTTTTTTTCTGTGTAGTTAAACATGGACGACAAGATTTTCTTTCTGCTACCCAACACTTCGATTTAAATAAAGGCCACTATGTCTGATCCTTACATTTTACATGAAACAATAATTTTTCATAGGCCATACTTATGTCGCGCCCTCTTTATACTTAAAAAAATAAATGGGAGGACCCGTCCTACTTTGATTCTCCGGGGTCCTGCAAATAGATTGAATTAATGACTCTATTACAATAAGGCAACTCAAGTGTTGACATCATGTTCCTGTTCAATATTTTGCATATATTGCAGCTTCTTCTATTTGATAATATCTATGGATATAAAAAATGTTGCTTCATATGTGTGTGTGTGTGTGTGTGTGTGTGTGTGTGTGTGTGTATATATATATATGTATATATTATTTTTTCTTTCTATTTCTTATGGGTTTCAATGAAATTTGCTAACTGAACAACGTCCTGCAAATTGGAAGATGATTTGCATTTGGACCATAAATAATCTATTGATATATATTAATATGAATACTATTGTAATAAATATAAACACTTTCTCTTTAAATTTTCCATGTTTTCTCCCCCTCTATTATCCCTTTGTGGTTCTACATTTAGTCGCATCTCTATGATGATGGCCTCCTAGATTCGTGGATTGGAAAATGCTTATCTTTATCTATATCCTCACACCATGAGCCCGACCGACCACGGTCCATTTCAATACTTAGCCAATTATCTAACCACCGGGTCCTGAATTTGTGGTACCCACCACTTATGTCCCATGTTCCTTTATATACATATTGCACCCAAAGAACTTCGGTGATCTCCAACTTATGTTTTTACTAGTGAGCAATGACCAGGGATTCGAAAAGATTGGCATTAACGATGAACAGTAGATGTTGTTCTGTGAGATACTTAGCCCTTTTTCCCTTTTCTTCTTCTCGTTTATTATCACTTTCTTGTTATATACTTAGTCACCTTTCTATGATCGCAGGTTCTAGGGTTGGCAAGCTAACATATATTCATCTCCATCTATATCCTCACATGACGAATCCAACCGATAAATGTTCCTTTCCATACTTATCCAATTTTATGGCTCCGGTTTTCGGGTTGGCCCTTTAGAACTCTAATGCTTCTTGTTCCGTGATATACATCTTGCACTCAAAACTTATGTGATATACAATTCCACTATGGACTCCTCGAACTTGCAAGCCTCACTCTACTAGGGTTCACAAATGTTTCAAAGTATCTGTCCTTGTCTTCTACCCCCACTAACTTCATGCCCTTCCCAAAATACATTGATTATGGTCTTACTAGTGACAAATGAACACACTGGTACAAAACAATTGGCACCTGGTCCTCCGCCATATACAAATTGACTATCGGAATCTAACATCGTCCATATACAATTTGTGCATAGGAATGCACCATCATGCCCTCTTTTGTGTTACACGTTCTGCGGTCAATACTCCTGAGAGATACAATTTGACCCTCAGGCCCTCACCTCTGTTGGTTGTATCTTCTAGCCCTACTTCAAATCATCACCAACCTCTTTCGATAATTATCCATTCCTTAATTGTTGTTCCCTATCCCCACCACCTTCCTACTTTTCTCTGAATATGCAATTGGCAAGCTTCGTCATGCATGAACCTTAAACATGTCCTTAATGAGCACAACAATCGAGGAGATATCCCACACCACTCTCATATAAAAATTGACCGTCAGACTCCCATAACATACCCTATTTCATGGTACACATTTTTCACTCAAGTTCTAAGACATACAATTTCACCCTCGGGAAGTCACGTCTCCTGGGGAACCATTGTCACCCTAATTTTGAAGCTCATCCGACTGCTTTCCATACTTTCCCATTTCACGGAATCTCTTTTGGGATTCCTCGGGTTGGCGGGTTCATGAAATCTCTGATTCTTAGTCACTATTTACTATGCCTGACCAAGGTTTAATGATAACAGTCCATCATGCAACAACAACAACTGTACAGACCATCATTAAAAAGAAAAAGCGTCGACGAGAAAATGAAATTTAAATGAAGATCGACTCCTCGAATTTAAATTAATTTATCTTCTCTTATTTTCTCTTTTATGCCCAGAGACATGTAGAAAATATCTTGCTACACAATGGGATATATATCAGAAGTTTCAATATATTAGCGAAAACAAATCTGCCCAACCATTTCTCTATTACATACTTGAACCACTTTTTCTATTGCAGTTCCCTGGATAGGAGAGATCACATTTGCACTTCCATTGTTCTGTGTCCTGCAAACATTACCCATACTTCTGCGATATACAAATTTCCCTCTGGACTGTCCCATCATGCCCTCTTTCGTGTTATTCGTTTTTCACTCAAAAAATTCTGAGACATACAATTTGACCCATCGAGCCCTCAACTCCAACGGTTCTACCTTGGAACCCTATTTTGAAGCCCGCCCGACCGCTTTTGATAATTAGACACTCCTTAATTTATCTTTCCCATCCCCGTGAACTTCATACTTCTTTCTTAATATGAAATTAGTAACCTTTCATGCTAACAGCTCACCATGCAAGAATTGTCAACATTGTCATTAATGAGAGAAATGCTTGAGGATATCTCCCATTAATACGCTTTAAACCAATATCTGTGGAGAGTTATATTATCCCTTCCGATTGTTCATATCAAACACGGGTCATCGCGTTGGCCCGTTCAGGAAATATCAAATCCTTAATTTCTCATTGTCATATCCATCATTTTCACACTTCTATGTATGCAATTACTAGCCTTTAATGCTAACAACGCATCATACAGCAGTCATCGAAATTGTCATTAATGAGCGAAGGTCAAGAGGAGATCTCCCATTCACACGCATTTGGACCAAGATTTGCGCAGGGTTGTATTATCCCTTCCAACTCTTCATTTCAGACATCGTCTGGAGCAAACAAACGTTCTTGTAAACTTATGGCAGCAACTCGACAACAATTTTGTGGAGATACAGTGAATATCTTGGGGCATGAGGATTAGAACTTCTAGTGGTTGAGGGCATACTCTTATTATTCATTTTGTTCCTCCCAGAACGAAGTGATTTGGACCTCTGGAATCAGTTGTGCAGGTTGCGTCCCAGAGGTTTTTTCCTGTAAGGAGGTGGTCTCTTGGTGCACCAAAAAATATATTTCAAGCCAAATAATTATTCCACTGCACGATGATTCTCCTGTTTCTTTGTTGCCTCAGATATTCCGCAAGATGTTAATATTGTCGGAACCAACATTGACCTTCATAGGACAAGACTGCAAGTAGTTCCTATAAAAACATGATAACGGGTTGAACCTCTTACTTGAGTTCCTCGAAGACCCAGCATCAGTTCCTGAAGATATCACAAAGTTGAAGGTCAGTTCCTTTAGAAATCCATTTCGGGAAATTGCTTGGTTGTTTACAAGAATAACGAGATAGGAATCCACAACAAGCATTTCCCATATAGTTATTTATATTTTGTACTTCATAGTCAAGGAACAATTCATTTTCGATTGGGGGAAGCTAATTTTCATTGAAATCTGTTCCTAGTTGTCATGATTCAAAGAATCAAGTAAAGTTTATATTCCATCCTATTTGATTTTCGCAATAGTGCATTGTTGTTTGTTTCCAAAACTATCTCTGTCCAAGAAAATAAACTATGAATTCGACCTAGTAACATTTTGGTACCAGGCCTTGTGGAGGCAAAATGCCTCCCATTGTTTTTATGAGTTTTTTAATGACTTTGTCTCAGTTTTCAAAGATTTATTGTTAGTAAAGGATGCTCCCTAGATGTCTATCTAGGCAACCAAGTTCTTGGATAGGAAGGGGAAACTTGAACAAAAGGAAAATTGCAATGTACTAATGGTCTTTGGCTCCAAGGAAAATCCTACTTTCCTTCCATGTCACATCACAGACAAGATGTTTGTTACATAAATAACAAGGCAATACAACCACTTGTTGCATTTTTTCCATGAGAAGAGAAAAAAACAGTTCCTTCCTCTTCCCTAGAAAGTCGGGGACTTCGTGTGCGAAAACGTCAACAAGATTGACGAATTCAGAGGCCATTTCAAAAACTTGAACCTAACATATGATGAAAGGCTAAAAGGGTTCAACCCTAATGGAATTTTTCGAGAAAATTTACTATCATTTGGATTTAGAAGCTCTTTTATCCAAAGACGCCTGATGGATGACAGAGACCATGACAACAACACTCCTTCTTCTGACGATTGCGACAAAAACATTACAAAGCGCGACTGAATTGTACATACAATGGGGAAAAGTATCCGGTGAGAAGAGTGCCCAGTCCCCAGTCAGCACTCCCAAGAGCACGACATCATGGAGCATCACTTCAACGGTCGACCCTGGTACGAAAGAAACCCATAAATCTTCAAATGGAGGAGGAGATAAAAACCCTCCTCGCGTAAAAATTGATAGTTCTCATAAGATTCCCCTAATGAAGAAGAGAACAAACACTGTAGGGAAGGCGAAAGAACCCGAAATTGAAAGTGAGCACATGCAGCTTGAAACTGAAATTGAGCGCATGCACAAAGTTCACCCATCCACGGATGTGATGCACCATAGTTCCACAATGGAAATAGACAACCAATCTAAAAATTTAATCATTGAAAAGAGCGTTGTTTTTGACAACCAATCTAAAAATTTAATCATTGAAAAGAGAGATGTAACAAATAAGAAAGGCAAATATCGTACAAAGATTAACTTTAGGAAAATGTGACTGTCCCAAATCTCATGATTTCACCGTGTAAATGGTGATGCTCTTGATGATTCCATTGGAGGTATTGAAGCGGAGAATGCCAGACTGAACGGACGAGTCAAGGAATTGGAGGAGGCTTTCATTGCTACCCCAGAGTTTGTCAGTGCTTTAGTAAAAACCATGCATGCTACCCCTGCAACCAAGTTAAAAGTATCCTTCAACATCCTCACATCGTGTAGAGCCGTTGTAGAGAAGAACATCAAGAAAATAATGTAGCTGATTATTGAAGCTTGGGAAACATCACAAAATATATCTTCTTTTCGAAAGATGACAAATGATTTGCACAGACATTTGCAGACGAATTTAAAAAATGAAGAATGTTTTTATGAATAGATGGTGACCCCTTTTTCCAAACATGCCATCAACAACTCGGATCGGAAAATAAGAGAAGATGATCTCTCCTCCCCAAATTGGATCAAACATTTAAAAGCATGTTGGAAAAAGAAAGTTAAGAACTTGCAACTCATTGTCGAATAATGTGAACAAGTCACATCAAAGAAAGAAGAACTATTCAGAAACCTGACCCAAATAGACTTAGTCGGAAGTACCAACGAGGTTCAAGACCCAAACTTAATCCTCATATCCATTTCCTTGACCAAAGAAGACTTCGATGAGAAACTTGATATTTTAAAGGGGTTGTCTTTAGAAAAGTTTTACGGCATCCTTGAATATGGTGTATATGAGGTCAAGAACTGGCTAGTGGAGTACTCGACACACAATGAAGAAATTGAACAAGCACTGCATAGTATTTCTATGGATCTAAGGAAATTAGAAAATGAGATTTTCGACATAGAAATACGGGATGAAATCAGCGTGGCCCCCATGAGAAGCTACATTGAAGAATGGACAAACTCATCAACGAAGGGCAACAATCGGTTGGCACGATTCCAATGGTCGCCAACGACAGCAACAAAAACACATCGGATTCATAGTAAGTCTATACTAATCACATTTTGTTTTCTTTATCAATCCAGTTATTCTACCTCTTTAAATAGAAATCTCTAACCAAAGACTCATAACTTCCAATTTCTTCTTTTCAGGTCTTCCTATGTATCGTTGTGCACTTCTTATTTCTGTAGTACTATTTCATGTACTTATTTATTTTATGGTCCATGGGAACCCCAATTCCATTCTATATGACAAACGCATCTAAATTTTCAGAAATATCGAACATATTCCAAAAATATGTAACAAACATTATTATTTTTTTATAAATTTCAAAGAAAACTAATTCGGGAATGCAAAACAAAAATTCTTTCGACTATGTTGGATGTCAAGAAATTGTATTTATTATATTTGAATGTTTAATGTGTGTAATTATTGGTCCTTTTTTCCAGGAACCTTTGTTGCAAGGCATTATTAATTTTTTATAAATTTCAAAGAAAACTAATTCGGAAATGCTAAATATATTTTTCTTCAACTATGCTGGATATCAGGAAATTGTGTTTATTATAGTTGAATGTTTAATGTGTATGCTTCCTCGTTCTCTTTTCCAGGAACCTTTATTGAAGTCATTGAAATAGAAATTTTCTAAGTCCCTTCTTTGAACTATACACACCCCCAGGAAAAAACTGCTTCGCATATTAACCTAGGGGGGCATCTACAAGCCAGATGTCTTGTGTCTAGCATGTGACAAGCTGCCACAATTCATACTCTACAGGGATACCACATGTACTTCAAGTTGATTCCCACATATTTTTGCTTGGTCCCGCCATAGCAGTGCATTTATTGTCATTCCAACCTGGTAGAGACTACACTTCCATGCAACACTTGTTAACTGTACCAATTTAACTTTTAGGTATTTATCTTTTAGCATTTTTAACATTTATGTAGCATGGGTCAATTGTACTAATATGACCACATTACTCGTCCTACTAAGCTAGGTAACTAAACAATAGAAAATGCATATTAAAAACAAATATCATCAACAATCTACATTGAAATTAGTCACAACAAAAATGAAATGGAGAAAACCATTTCTTGGTAGGAAACATCCAAACTGATATTAATGGAAAGAAGGATAAGTTGAACACTGTACAAAGATAAACACACAATATTACAATTACCTTGTGCCCGAATGATTTCAACAAGGTTTATGTGCTTTGTTCTGATCTCTATTATGCATGTGTCCTATTGCGAACGAAACAAAGTGTGTTTTGTCCTACTGTCTGCAGCCTCTTTTCACCTTTGCAATTTGCACTATCTCTTTGCATCCTTAAACTCTCCTATTATAGCAAAAATCCTTTCTTCATAAGTGCTAGTTTTTTGGGGTCTAGGGTGACTGCTATTCAGCGGTTAGGCTAAATCTAACCCTTTGAATTTTTGTATTTTTGTTTGGTGATTGCATTTGCCAACATGGCCTTAACACCCACTTTTCTCTAATGTGCAATGATCATGATCCGATTATAGATCACTATATGCATTGAATAGCCATCACTGTCACACCTAAATGGTGTTAGGAAGTAATAATTTCACCGCCTCTTTGCAAACGGTGAATCGGTGGTCGTCTTGACCCTTTAAGACTCGAGGATTAAACCACCGATTACAATTTTGTTTTCACATAACTTAAATGTTGGCTGCCTTAACCTTTGCAGGCCACAAGACACCATCACCACCTTGATTAAAATCCTTTAGAAGATCGAAGGGGAAATTTTCTCTGTTTAAATACCAGAGTCAAATTTGTAATCAGTGATCTTGAAAACATTTTTGAATCAAATTGGTTACTTTGTATTTGGAGCTCTGCTCTGCGTTTATATTTTACTGAGTTTGTAACCTCATTTTATCTCTTGATAAAAATTCGTTTTTGAATAAACGCAGTAATTTCTTGTTTTTACCGATTGGGAATCCGGTTTTACATTTATCCCAAGATTATTTGTTGGAGCGTATATGATTTGGAAAATCATTTTAATTAAAAGTTTGTTATTCCTCATTTCGGAGTTCATTTATTTAAATGTGCACGAAGTTCCTTTGCTTTACCAAATGCCGAAACCCGAAATTGTTGGGCCCACTCCCTATTTGCAATTCGTGATTCGACAGTAACCATGTCATTTTGTTTTTGCATTGGGTGTTTGCAAACCCCGAACCCCAAAACCAGAAGTGTTGGGCCCACAGCCTTTTCGTGTTTTGCAATTCAACAATCAACGTGGTCTTTTGTTTTTTGTGTTTGGCGTTTGTAATCGTCGAATGCCGATTGACCTCCATTTTTTACATTTGGTATCAAAGCTAGTAGTATATCCGGCAATTGCTTAATTCATTGCAGATTATTCCTGTTAGTGCCAAAATTTTATTCTCATGTTTTTTCTACGTGAAGGTTTATTTTATTTTTGTCAATTTTTATAAATGGCAGCATCTGGTAGTAGTTCTTCTCAGATTCAGGTCCTTGTTCTGAGCAAGAAGTCATATGATTCCTGGTACATTTGGATGAGGACAATTATGTGTTCCCAGGATTTGTGGACTTATGTTATTGATGGCTATCCCGAGCCAGTTGATGTTGCAGCAGAATTGGCTTTGTCTAATGCTGACCATATTTTGCTGAAGGAAAATAGGAATAAGGATAATAAATCTCTTGAATTAATCCGACATGGATTAAATGAATCTATTTTTATGAAGATTGCTAGTGCGGAATCTTCGAAGATGGCTTGGGACATTCTTGAAACCTGTTATCAAGGGGTGTCCAAGGTGAAGATAGTCAAGTTGCAAAACTTGAGAAGGGACTTCGAAAATCTGAAGATGAAGGATAATGAAAGTGTTGATACTTTCATGACTCAAGTGATGAGTTTTGTGAACCAGCTCGGGCAGTATGGAGATGACATTGAAAATAAAATATTTATTGAGAAAGTGCTGAGAAGTTTGCCCAAGAATTTTGAACCTGTTGTGGTACCCATAGAGGAATTTAAGGATTTAAGTCTAATGCAAATTGATGAATTAACTGGTTCTCTTGTTGCTCATGAATCTAGGATATCTAGATATGAAGAAGGATCCATGGAGCATGCTTTCAAATCCCAACTGCATGTTACCAGAGGTAGAGGCAAAGGAAGGTCTTATAATCGTGGGAGAGGAGGTCGATTTTTTGGCCCAAGGGACAACAGAGATGAATCAGAGTCTGAGTAGAAGTCCCAGCAGAATCATCCTAATTTAAGAAGGAGCAGCAACAAACCTTGGCAGCAAGAAAATCAAAGGTATAACAAAACTAAAGTACAATGTTATTATTGTAAGAAGTTTGGGCATTTTTCTAACAAATGTTGGAAGAAGCAGGAAGATGTTGGAAAGCAATCTGCACATATCACAAATGAGTCTAAGCATGATCAAAGTCCTGTGTTTCTGACCTGTAATGTCACTCAGGAAAATGCTAGTGATATTTGGTTTTTGGATAGTGGTTGCAGCAATCACATGACTGGTAATAAAGACTTATTTTCTTCCATTGATACTAGTATTCAATCTGAAGTCAAACTAGGAAATGATTGTAAGGTTACAATCAATGGTAAAGGTATAGTTCCATTTTACACTAAGAACAATCAAAGAGGAAATATTGATAATGTTTAGTTTGTGTCTGGTTTAAAATGCAATCTTATCAGTGTTGGACAGTTGTTGGAGAAAAAGTACAAAGTATTCTTCAAGAACAAGGTATGTACAATCTATGATAAATTACCCAGCAAACAGTTGATTGCTAGAGCAGAGATGACCAAGAATAGAATGTTTCCACTTGTTATGCGAAATGATTTGAGTGGTTCTTTAAATGCCTGTAAGGTTGAAAGTTTACATGAATCTTGGCTATGGCATTTGAGATATGGTCATTTACATTTTGGTGGCTTAGATCTGTTATAGAAGAAACAGATGGTAAAGGGGTTTCCCTGTATTCAACAACCTACAAGCTCTTGTGAGAGCTGTATACTTGGGAAGCATCACAGAGAGAAATTTGTTTCAGGTGTTTCCTACAAAGAAAAAGCTCCATTGGAAATTGTCCACACAGATTTATGTGGACCTATGAAAACACCTTCTTTAACTGGCTGTGCTTATTTTATGAATTTCATTGATAATTTCAGTAGGAAGACTTGGTTGTATTTTTTGAAACAAAAATCTGAAGCCCTTGAAGTTTTCAAGAGGTTTAAATCTATGGTTGAGAATGCGAGTGGTCGAACCATTAAAATTTTAAGGTCTGACAGAGGAGGTGAATACAAACTTAATGAATTCATTGAATTTTGTGATTTTTATGGAATTAAAAGGCAATTTACTGTTCGATATACTCCACAGTAGAATGAAGTGGCTGAAAGGAAGAATCGAACCCTCATGGATATGGGTCGGAGCATGTTGAAAGAGAAGCATATTTCAAATGAATATTGAGGAGATGCAGTTCATTGCTTTGTTTTTATCTTGAATAGAAGTCTGACCAAGACTATGAGGGATCATGTACCTCGGGAAGCCTGGGATGGTAAGTCTTGCAATGTTTCTCATTTCAGAATTTTTGGATGTGTTGCATTTGTGCATGTACCTGCAGAAATGAGGAGGAAGTTGGATGACAAAAGCGAGAGATGTATTTTTGTTGGATATAGTGAAGAGTCTAGGGCATATAAACTCTACAATCCCATCACCCAGAAATATGTAATCAACAGAGATGTTTAATTTAAAGAAGATGAAGCCTGGGATGGAAGTATTGACAAATCAATTTTAGAGGGAGTTGTGTTACCCCGTGAAGATGATGATGGAGCTGAGCAGGCTGAAGGAGATGGATAGATGGTTCCACATGTACATACGCCTGCAGCAAGAAGTCCAACAAGGAAAGCACCAGATTTCAACCCATCTCAATTTAGAACACTGAGAATTCATGAGCGTGGTGAGCCATCTGGATATGGTGGACATCAATCGGATTCACAGGTAAGTAGTGAATCAAATCCCACTTTAGCTTCATTAAGAAACAGATTTAAAGGACAAAAGACTAGAATCTTAAGAGAATTCTATGATCAAAATGAAGAAGTAGATCAGATTTCAAATTTTGCATTAATGGCATGTGATCCTGTAAGTTTTGATGAAGCTGCTAAAGAGGATGTCTGGATAAAAGCAATGGATGAGGAGATTGATTCCATTGAAAGAAATCACACTTGGGATCTTGTTCATTTACCTGAAGGTAAGAACAATATTGGTGTTAAATGGGTTTATAAGACTAAGTTGAATGCAGATGGTCAAGTTGAAAAATACAAGGAAAGACTTGTCGCTGAGGGGTATAGTCAGCAACCCGGTATTGATTACAATGAAACCTTTGCTCCTGTAGCAAGGATTGACACAGTTAGGATGGTCTTGGCTATTGCAGCTCATAATAGATGGATCATGCATCAGATGGAGGTTAAGTTTGTATTCTTGAATGGATATTTGGAAGAAGAGGTTTATGTAAGACAACCTCTGGGTTATGATATTGATAAACACATAGATAAAGTTTATAAGTTGAGGAAAGCCTTGTATGGACTGAAGCAGGCATCCAGAGTTTGGTATAGCACAATTGATGAGTACTTGATTAGTGTTGGATTCAACAGAAGTCCAAGTGAACCAACACTGTATACAAAGGTAAATCAGGAAGGTAAAATTTTGATTGTTTGTTTGTATGTAGATGACCTAATTTTTACTGGAGATCTATCTATAGAAGAGTTTAAAAATGCCATGAAAACAGAGTTTGAGATGACTGATTTAGGATTGATGAAATATTTTCTTAGAATTGAAGTGGATCAATCTAATGATAGCATTTTCATTTGTCAAACTAATTATGCAAATGAAGTGTTGAAAAGGTTTAGAATGTTGAATTGCAAGCCAACTACAACACCAATGGCAACTGGTATTAAATTGAGCAAGTATGATGATGGATCATATGTTGATCCAACTCTGTATAAGAGGCTGGTTGGAAGCCTTATGTACTTAACAACAACTAGACCTGATATCATGTTTGTAGTAAGTTTGATTTCGAGATTCATGGAGACTCCGAATAATACTCATTGGCAAGTAGGAAAGAGGATCTTGAGATATATTGTTGGAACAACTGATTTTGGTATCTGATACACATCAAACTTAAACTTTGAGTTGATTGGATATATTGATAGTGATTTTGCAGGTTCCATTGATGACAGGAAAAACACATCTGGGTATGTGTTCAGTCTTGGATCTGGAGCAGTGGCATGGGCATCAAAGAAACAGCCCATTGTGACTCTATTTTCCACTGAGGAAGAGTATGTTGCAACAATTGTAGCTGCATGTCAAGTTGTATGGATGAGAAAGGTCTTGAATGAATTGTTGCATAACTAGAATGATGCAACCCAGATTGTTGTGACAATAAGTCTGCCATTGCATTGTCAAGGAATCACGTTTTTCACAAACAAAGTAAGCACATTTATACAAGGTATCATTTCACTCGAGAGCTGGTAACTGGTAAGGAGATTTATGTTCAGTTCTGCAGATCTGAAGAACAATTTGCAAATATATTTACGAAGCCTTTGGGAAATGAACTGTTTAAAATTCATAGAAAAAATATTGGGGTCTACAAGCTGTAATGCATTGTTTACAACAATTTTGTTTTACATAGTTTTAGTTTGTTTTTGTTCTGAAATGATTAAGAGGGAGTATGTTAGGAAGTAATCATTTCACCACCTCTTTGCAAACGGTGAATCAGTGGCCGTATTGACCCTCCAAGACTCAAGGATTAAACCACCGATTACAATTTTGTTTTACATAACTTAAACGGTGGTCGCCTTAACCTTTGCAGGGCACAAGACACCATCACCGCCTTGATTAAAATCCTTTAGAAGATCGAAGGGGCAATTTTTTGTGTTTAAATACCAGAGTCTAATTTGTAATTAGTGATCTTGAAAACATTTTTGAATCAAATTGGTTACTTTGTATTTGGAACTCTGTTCTCCATTTATATTTTACGTAAACTCATTTTATCTTTTGATAAAAATTTGCTTTTGAACAAACACAGTGATTTCTTGTTTTTACCGATTGGGAATCCGAATTTACATTTATCCCAAGATTATTTATTGGAACGTATATGATTTGGAAAATCATTTTAATTAAAAGTTTGTTATTTAGCATTTTGGAGTTCACTTATTTAAATGTGCGAGAAGTTCTTTTGCTTTACCAAACTTAGAAACCCAAAATTGTTGGGCCCACTCTCTATTTGCATTTCGGGATTCGGCAGTCACTATGTCATTTTGCGGTGGGTGTTAACAAACCCCAAACCCCGAAACCCGAAGCGCTGGGCCCACAGCCTTTTCGCATTTCGCGATTTAGCAATCATCGTGGTCTTTTGTGTTCGGCGTTTGTAATCGCGGAATGCCTATTGACCTCCTTTTTTTACAAATGGAGATATTCCTTCGTTACAACAGTCACACCTCAATGAGAAATGTAAGCATTCACAAGTGTCATAGTGCAAATAACCAGTCATAGAACTTCTTGCTATTGCAACTGTCACAAGATTTTACGCCTCTAGTTATGATGTAGAGTAGCTTTGCTCCTATACGTTCTCTATTAACAGCTCTACCCAAGATCTGCAAACCCCCCAAAAATCTGCTCACATGGAACAGCCTGGTACACAGCAACTCTGCTCTTTGCCTTTTGTTTCTCCTAATAGCACGACTCAATGCCTGCAAATCCTGCAAGTAACTAACATCAACATAGTACTCTAGATGAAATTTGAACAGGGGATTTTTCTTTTTTCATACAGCCCAAGTGCTCCGTAACTGAGAGGATTTCTTTCCTTGACTAGCAATTGTTGCAGGAAAAGAGGAAGGCTGTTGACGGTTCACTTTGGCAGCAGAAGAAATAATGCTTGGCTACATTAGAGCTGGCTTTGTATCCAGCAAAACTTCAAATTACAGAGGTCCCTTCATAGAAGTGACAGTCCTTGTCTGTGTTCTTGGGGATGCTCTTGGATTCAAAAATCCAAAATGTTCATTGAAAATCAAATAAAACATGATGATTTTTAGCCTGATGAGTGATTATTTTGACCTAAATGTAAAATGTTTTTGGGATCCATTTCCCCGGTCACTATTTTTGTTGTGTACGTCACTCAATGTGTCTACTGGGTTAGTTTCACAATTAACGCACTCACAATTAATCCACCTAATTTACAACAGATAACAGATACCATCCATGAAATATGAAAAGTGTCTAAAGTGTCTAGTTTCATTCAGAAAAAAAATAAATAATAATTTACACCAGATACCATCCATGAAATATGAAAAAGTGTCTAGTTCCTTTAAGAAAAAGCAAAATGATTGTATGATTGGAATAATATTAATGTTATTTTACATTTCAACCCTGAGCCCATATAAACGTACAGTCACT
>JASDQU010245240.1:57323-69661 GCA_032191745.1 Picea mariana | reverse complement strand
GAAGGATCTTTTATTAACAAAATGATAAAAATCTAATTCTATAGACTAGCTACAGAATCATGCGATTCTGTAGCTAGTCTAAATAAGATACAGAATCAACATTGAAATTAATCGAAAATCTTTTAAAGAATTCCATTTAATTGACATCCAATAATTATTTGAAAACGAATCATAAATTGAAATCGTTATTCCATTATGAAATCAAACAGGATCCAAATCAATTAAATGACTACAGAGATAGGCATACTCTGTTTTGTTTTTGTTACCACAAAATCGGGTCAACAGAATCATAATCGAACAACAATGCAATCGTTTCACAACGAATCAAATTCAACAGTTGTGGAATCGTTTCATATCCAATGCAATCAATACAATTAAAACAAGTTTTATGCAATTGTTATGTTGACTCATCAAAAGGTAACACAATCGAATCTAAACAGAATCATGTTCGAATTGTTATAACTGTATTGATATAACAAACAATTCATGTCATGAGCGAACTAAACCAATACTAGCGCGTAACTGTCCACAAACGAAATCGTAATGAGATTGATCAGTTGGTAACAGGGTTTACAAGAATTATCCAATCGTTTGTTTTTATCAAACTGGGCAAACAAGATAGATTTGCTTTGATTAAAACGCATTATAACCGGATTTGATGAAGATAACAATTATTGATCAATTCATTTGCAAACTAAAAACAAACAGAGCAGCTTTCACGATGTGAACCTAACTCCTAAAAGTGATCGAACCAACTGAAAATAGACAACAATCCATTTAAGTGAATCAACAGTGAGGACTTTAACATAATCATCATGAATCGAAACTATCCCACGATTCGGGCATGAATATTATTTGCACAGGCTTAAGTGAGAGCACTATTTGCGTAAAAATAGAGTCGTTCTTCTCAAATTGGAAACGTCAGAATTGTATTCGAGCATTGAAAATCATATGACAACCAATGTAACAACCAAACTCATAAAATCTTTCAACGATCACAACATACAAATCAAATCAAAACGTGATTGTATTCCAAATCTAGCATGCAAATTTCTTGCCCTGAGTAGATACGAAACAAATCCAATTTAAAACAAACCAACAATTTCGTTAACTCAATCAGGCAAACCAACCAATTAAATCCAAACGAAGACCACTCACATCTAAAAAATCTATCGATAGCTATACTGGGAATGATCAAATCATATATCAAATCGAAATTTCTTTTTATTTTTAGCAAGCGAAAACACTGGATATGATATACACATCATTACAGAGCCATTCAAAATGTAAACAGAGGTATTCGAAAACCGAATTCAAATTGTTACATCAACCTGTTCACTCGCAGAACTAAAACGATATTAAAATCCATATCTGTATGGCGACGAGACGGCTTGATCATGCCAATTTGGAGTTGATAACTGCCGTAGCCGATTCAACGTTTTTGAAAAGGATCGAGCCTGCCGTCTTCTGCTTCTTATCAGCTACTTGGAGTTGGTTTCTTTGATTGGACAATACTACGATTTGATCTTCCAGCGATTGAATTTTTGATTGGAGTAGGGAAACATCAATGTAGTATCGTTCCAACCAAAAATCGCATTGGTCACAGGAAGACTGTGTGGGGTTTGAAAGAGCAGGCGAGGGTTTGATCATATGGCTGAGGGTTTCGTTAGGCAGTTTAATCCCTGGGTAATTGGGATCATTTCTTAGGCAGGGGGGAAGATTCGACACGAAATCATAAGGTGGCTCGGGGCATAAACCCTGCGAGTAGGGATACTCACTAGCTAAGAAACGTTCTATGTCAGAATCGGAATCCTCACTAAGGATGATAGGGTCTCGCTCAGCAGAGGGTTTAGGCTTATTCCTATCCATTCTCGAAATGAGACGGGCGTTCCTTTTTCCTTTGGCATTAGCAGTAGGGTTTGCCTTGGGCTTTTTGCTCATAGGTTTCTTTGTAGGCTCGGACTTCTCAGTTCCAATGTTGGGTAAGTCAACCTTAGGGTCGACCGAGGGTTTAGGAGAGGGTAATAGGATATGTAAGGGCACAGAAGGCTGAACATAGGTTTCACTTACCACAGGTTTGTCAACCTGGACAGGGTTTGTGTCATCAAAACCATTACGAGCTATGAAATCTCTCCAACTATCACCGTGCAAACCCAAATGATAAACGATGATGAGTTTAATGAGTCCATGGTGGAACAGGCTGCTGTTAGACTTCCGCCTTTTAAACTTTTTTGAAATTTTATACAGGCTACGATGGAGTAAAAGGGCATATTCAACGAGTATCCCATAAAACTCATTAACAAACGTAGGTGGTAGAGAAAGACGAGTTCGTATCGACCTTCACAGGTCACGAATTACTTAACTACCATCAAAGTATCATGCCATCGTGGTTTAAGTGTATAGATGGGCATACCTATGTCACAAGAGGTGACTTTGCACGAGAGAAACAACAATGTCCATGGCACTTCCTCGACCTTACAATTCTTAAACCAATGCTGTCCCGAGGATGGTAACCCTGTAGCCGAACTGATAAATCCCTCGTCGATTTCCAACTGTATGTCGCCCACCTTGGCTCTACAACCATCGAAATTCATGGCAAACTGTCGTGCTACACAGAGATTAAAACCCTCAAATTGTTGCACGAAGGTGAGCCATCCATTATCGTTCAAGTCTCTGCGGGCATTGTCAAACATTAACAGGGCTTGCTTGCCGTTTGGCTCGATTCACACGACTGGTGGCATGGAGCCGAGCACATGGTAAGCCGAGGGTTTGGATCACAACCACACAGGAGCAGAGCTACCCGAGCTAATAGAGGTAAACGGTGAATAAGGGATAGGCATAAATGCCATCATGCAAAGGTGGTGGAGCTTATCTCTGCCATGCATAACAATTATTTCCATAGTACAACCGACGATTTTCATAGCTGTTTAATCCATTATAGCATAGCTCAACAATTATGTGAATTAGCCGACCAACGAATCAAATGGTAAGTGTATAAAACAATGCGCTATCAACGTTGTGCCAAAGTTTTGAACCATCGATAATTTGAAACCAAAACCAAATATTTTAACCATGCGCCAATGTATCAACTCGTATTGATAGTTTAACCAATGTGCCGATGGGTTTTGTATAATCAACATACCAATAGTTATGAAAACATAAACATAGGCATTAAATTAAAAAGATATATATATGAAAGATTTAATCATAACCCCTATGTATTTTCATTAAACCAATGGTCAAATAGTTCAAACAACATATAAATCCATATGTCAATGCATTACAAACTCAATGAAACCAAGTCACAGTCAATCAAAGTATGAGTACCGATCAAAGGATCTTGCCAGCTGTATAATGATAAAATGTAAGAGGTGAGCGCAATAGTCATAACGACAAGAGAGGTCATGACAGTTCAGATAATGATTTCAATGCGACTTCGAAAGACTAATCTTTCACGCTTACAGTCGTAAAAACAAAACGAAAGTAAGTGTGCAAGTGTCGCAAAAAATAAGTGTCGTTTATTTGAAAATTGCGACGAAAAATCGATGTTTGTAAAACATTGGTGTAGGCATCTTATAAGACAATGAAAAAATGTGAATTGGCTGCCAACAAATTGTTGAGGAGATTAAAAATGTGATTGCTTCAGTAGAACCCGACTCCAGTGACTTCTCCTGGATCCCCAATTTACCAGATCAGGTAATTCCTCAGTTAGTGCCTCGTTCTTGTTGCCTCCACGCAGTTTTGAGAATTCGTGAAGTTTTTGAAGGATACGAGCAACAATATTACGAGCTCTCTGCAAATATTTCATGGAAATGCACCTCTTCGTATATAATTTTCTCTTCATCGGCACATGGAACCTATTATCACTGGGAGTCACACTTAGACTGTTGTAAGTGTAAGCCCAATACCTATCAGAGTGTTTAGAGTTGTATGAGTGATTACATTTAAAAAAACTGGATCAAGTTGATAAGGTTTAAATCCTGATCTAAGGCTCCAAAAGAATATATTATAGAAAAAAGGGATATCATAATATCCAAACAGTACATATTTGAAAGATGAATAGAATAAAATATAGAAAAAAATCAAGATGAACAGTCAATTTCACATTAAGATTGATTGACACATTCATATGGCTGAAATTTCAGTAATTAGGATCCTTCTAATCAAGAAATAAAGATTTTCTCCAAGAAGAGACGCTTCACAAAATACACAGTAAATCATCCACTACATAACCCTACTAACAAATTTGTTGATAAATCCTTTATCAATCAATATACCATTAGATAAATAAGACAAAGAAAATGAACAAAGAAAGGAGCACAAGCTGATCTTTGACTACACAAGAATCCTCCATCTAGATATACATATTCTGAGAGTTAAAAAAATAGTAACAGTCCTTTTCCTATCACTCCAACCTTCCTCAATGATTTATAATGCTTCTCTTATAGCCTAGTCTGTCAGTGAAAACTTTACAATTCGAATTCCCCCTCTTGCATAAGATTCTAGACCTTGGAGATACATGGCAACAATCAAAGAGACAAGAATCCAACAAATTGCTAATTTTTAGGAATTTGTTGGAAGTCATTAATAAATTGTTTCCAACTCACTGCATGAGGTCTTTAATGGAGATAAAAATTAGGTGCAAGTGTCCCTTAGCATCTAAATGATCTCTGAGAATTCATTCAAACCCTCCTTGACATGTGAAAACAATAAAACAAGGAGAATATCCAACAACTATGCAAAACAAAGATTTTGCAACACACTTGTGTTTTAATTGTATCTCTCAACTTCCAAACCAGGTCAGGCTGAAATTTGGTCTGCAATTCAACTAGGATATGATTCTCCTCAACAAAAAATTTCAGAGAAACTCACTCCACTATTTTATAGTTATGATAAAATATTTAGAAGCAACTGCTACAAGAAATGAGTTCGTAGCGCATGTGACAGTTCGTAGCGCCAAGAGAAAAAAAGCGGCCACACTCCTTCCTTGACCTCCGAACAAGACAAAAAATCTCATGGAGTACTTGATGGCTATGCTATTGATGTTGTTAATTTCATATTTTCACAGGGACACCTACAAGTAGTCTAACCTCCAACTATCTTCTACAACTAGTTCGTAGCGCCCGCTCCAAAATTTGATTTTGAGTGCTTCAAGGAAATAGTCAGGATATCCAAATTTATGATTCCTGTAAGTTGTTAGAGATAAACATTGAAAACAATAAAAACCCCTGTCATGTCATAAGTAAATGATTATTTTGAATGAAGGGGGTACTTTGAGTGCGCTACGAACTCTCCTGGTGAGTTGGCAGCGCTCAAACCAAAATTTAATTTGACAACTAAACATATATAAGGTGACAAGGAGAATCAATTCTATGTGTTAACATCTGGATCCATAAGGGATGACATGCTCCCTGTGAGATTCCAAGAACATGCAGTTCTGGTTCCTTATCCATTGGGCTATGGAGTCATCTAGTATCAAACTTGTGCAACCAATCCTCTAAATTACTTCAAGACCTGTCACTTTGGCGCAGGCCCCTACCTCAATCGGGCCTGCTGACCTCCCAGTCTAAGGATATCTTATATCACTGAGCCAAAATGGCTCTTTCGGTCCACTGCTAGAACCTTCAATCGATCAAAACCACAGGTCCTTTGGAAAAACCCTGCCTGCACAAACTAGCACATGGCGTGAGTTCTCTTCCTATGTGACCACGACGCTACGTCTGTGTGACAACTCAACACCACTCGCACTTCACAGTTTTGTAAATGTTGGCATGATACAACTGCAACAACCCAATCTCCGAAACCCCAAAACCCGAAAAGGGCCTAGCGAGCGCTAACCTTTTGTTCTATGCACTCGATGTGACCTTCCTCTAGGAACTGAGTTCCAACTCCCAATTGTTTCGAGTTTTCACGATTGGAAGAATCAATGAACAAATCCTCTCCTTCCAAGATCCCCGATTCTTGAAGATTCGTTGACCCCATATCTACGGTCTAGATCCTCCGCAAATCAATGACCAAGATTTAGTTGGCGATTCACCTTTTGCGACTTTGGGGAAGTCTTCACCTCTGTTTCCACGATATCTCGAAACAAACCAACGTTCCAGATCTATTGGGATCAACGGACCCTATCTCTCCTTAACTTTAAGAGTTGAATGGATCTCTGCCTTATCCTCCTTGCAACTCTGTTTAATCCGACGACTCATGGAAATTGTTCCTTCTCCATCAAAACTTTCCACCGTCCATCCAGATCTCAATGAGTCCTTGGTCAAGTAGCTTGAAACTGACTCTCTGAACTTGGTTTCCCCCGGGCGACTGCAAATTTCGTCCCCCCTTCGAAGTTTCGAACAACACTATCCTTCCTGATCTTGTTCCTTCTGAAAACTTCTGGATTCTAAAGAATCCTACGCACACACCTTGCATGTCTTCACAATAACCACAGGGTATCCAACAATTCCTGCTTTGTGCACTCCTTGCAACAGATGTCCTTCAACCACTCCATTGGGCTAAACAAATATAGCACTCCCCTTAGCTTGAGCACTCCTTGCACGACTCTGTGCCACACTCGTACTTATTCTGGTATAATTTAACACTATTTCTCCTGAGTTTTCTGAGATAAAACTCAGAATCTTGTCAACGCACTCCTTGCAGACTCTCACTGCACTCCTTGCAGGATTTCTCAAGAAGAGAAAAAATTGAAACTTATACTTCTCCTCTCACAGACTTCATACATTCACCATGAAATCACGAGCATACACATAATATTGAAACAAATACATAACAAAGAATATAAGAAAACTATAACATACAATTCAAAAGATAAGTAGAGCAACCATGACACACCATGAAATTTGGATCAAAGCATTCTTATATTAATCCATTGCTTCTGTACATGGCTCAATAGCAATGAATATTCTTCATACAACTTCTAATTCTCTATTCCTCTCTACTCTCCTAACCTTTTACCACAAAATTACAATACTCAAGAGGGATTCCACACCCTTTCTGTCTTGGTTTTAGGGGTCTAGATACCTAGAGGGAGTCCGCTTGTTCGTAGGAGGATTCTCTTGTAACAGAAACAGGGAGATCATTTTACAGCAAGCATACTCTCATGCTCTCTTTCTTTCCACTCAAGCATGATTGTTGCCGAAATCACCTGCATCAACAATCAAAATTTTCATTAAAAATCACATTTTTCAACAATTTTTGGGCAATTTTCAAAACTTTAAAAAATGATTGTTTGCTCTTGTAAAATACCAATGCCCTCTTTGCATGAACATCAGGGCGCCAACACACCCTTACATTAGCCATCAAGCGTTCAAAAAAAAATAAATCTCTTCACGTTTTGAGCGCGCTGACTGTTTTTGGGCAATTTTTTCTTGTGGTTTTTGGGCAGCGCCCTCATAGCCACTACATCAGAGTGTTGGCGCACCCTTCATTGACTAGGAGGGGCATTTTCCAAGCCATTCCTCACTCCCCCACGACTTTTAGAGGAGAATCGAGAGTTTTGGGCGCTTGAGCCGACCCAGGGCATCATTTTTTATAAATATTTATTGCCTTAAATGAAAATGTGAACCATATAAATGAAATAAGGAAAGAAGAGCACCAACCTAGTCTAAACAGTGAGGGAAATGGTTGACCGTAGCTCCGGCACCGAGCAAAACAAGATTCACCTCCAAATGGAAAATTTTCCTCTGCTACAAATCTTGGCACAAATGAAATGGTAAATGACATTTTTTACCCCATTTTACTATTATACATTTCAATTTTTACCTAAAGATATAGTTTTTGGGTTTTTAAAAATATTTTGGAGGCCTTATTAATCCCCTGGAATGCAGTTTTGACATTATTGACAGGTTTCAGAGCAGTGTTGTTTGTTTTTGATCTTACCACTTTTACGAGGATAGTCTTAGTTCCTTCTTAAGATAAAAAATATAAGAACGCGTCGAGTAAACTTTTATCTCTTTTTCGGACCCACATGGATAAACAAAAAAAGGATCCCCCTGGAGTCTTCTTTAAACTCTTTTCAGACTCTCTAAACTTGAAAAGATTGTCGAGTGATCTTGCTTCCTTTCCCACTCGTTAAAAGGTTTGAAAGAGCATCTTTCGAGTGATAATTTATCTCTTTTTCGGCCTCGCAAGACTAACATTATGAAAAAGGACAACATTGGAGTCGTCTTTAAGTAGTTTTTAGACTCTCTAAATATGAAAAACCATCGAGTTTACCTTCTCTGGACTCGTTAAACAATCATACGTTGAAGGGCCCATACGGGATGAAACCCTTACTTCTTCCAGTTCGCTAAACAAAGGAAGAGGGAATTACCAAAGGTGAGTCATACCAAGCATGTATTACCGTCCTCGAGCTAGTTAAATTAAAAAGAGGTACTCGTCTATCTAGATGGGGGGAAATTGAAGAAACCAAGCCAAGTAGTTTTTGAGAACATTACCAGTAACTCTTACGGTCGCCCTTGAACACAACACTTTGTCTTTGCACGCATTTTAATCCGCTGAACCTCTGCACTAAGCCAATCCTATGAGTTTCTTTTACTCCTTTGGGTCACCTGACGAAAGTCACAACATCCACTGCATCATCAAGTTTTGGTCCATGTCACGTTTTTGCTGTTGTGCCTCAGTGTTCAAGGGAAGTATCTACCTCGAGAGTCAGCCATCACAAATATCCTGTTTCAATACCCGTGTCAGTCCATGTTCATTTGATCTACCAATTACATCTTCGTGTCAGTTTCATTTCATTGATGGGGGATACATCAAGGCCCTCCTACGACAAGTCTATTCCTGTCGAATTGAGCACATTATCCAGAAACTAGACTTAGAAACTAGTTAGTACCTTGGGACTTGCATGCCTCAATGGTAGGCCTCCTCATGTCCAACAATGGGTTTACATCATTGACCCTTTATCGGGTGATTCCACGGATGTTCGACTTCAACTCATTCATTCACATTCGTCGGTATGTACTAGAGTGCCTTGGGAATCATTGAAATCAATGGTGATCTCCCTCGCACTTGTTAATGGTTTACCTCATTGACCAGTAATCAAGTGGTTTCTACCATGTTCGACATCAGGACATCTATTCACATGGTTAGATTTGTACTACATCAGGATCAGTAAGAAGACCTTGGGTTGAGTTATCACTCTTATATATACTTGGCCCAGGTTATGAAGGAGTTCTTTTGAACTATGATAGATATAATGTCATGTAGATCCACTTTGTATTGGTCGTGGCTATGTCTTATCGTCTCGTATATCCACTGTGTATTCTTCGTGGCTACAATCAGTTAAGGTCATAGGAGTATAGATCCACATTTTATCTTCAGTGGCTATACCTTTTATCAATATAATTATGGATCCACAGTGTATTTTATGGCGGCCATACCAAAAAGTCTTTATCACTCAAGCATAGGTATGCCTGCCTTGGGTTTGAAACATGTCATAATATTTGTTTGATGGTTGTGTGTAGCTTTTTCCATCCTCCTTGCGTCCATACCCTTGCTCGAAAAAGTATACAAAGTACTTTAGTCATCATCGTCTTCTAACTTCGCACTTTGGGGGGCAATCTGTCACACATCAAAATCACTCATTGCAATGATGAATAGTGTCGTCGTTACAAATATTGCAAGTGTCACAAACATTATCTTGTCTATGTCGTCTCTCTAACGACGTCGAAAAGACACTTAAGATACCTCAAAGACTAGTCTTGAAGAAGATAAATCAATTGACAAGGAGTACAAACCTTTTGCCATTGAAAAAGCCACTCAAAAGTCAAATTTGGAAGGGAGCAATCCCCTACATACTGTCAGGGAGCACTGGCACTCTGTACCCTCTTCTAGGGGAGCGTTCCAATGCTTTGTGTCCCTTTTTGAGGGAGCGCTGGCCCTTTTTGGGCAAAATTTGGTTTGTTGGAGGAAAACAGGGAAGAATCCCCTTAATATCTGAAGGTGGTTGGATTCAAATCTAAGGTCGAGGCATGATATTAGGGGAGATACACAACTGAAGGAGAGGAATCCTCAACTTATCCCAAAGATCTCTCAAGTGGTTAGGTCTCTCCAAGCCTATATAAGGAGGCCTCTTCATGGTAAAAAAATATATGGAGATTGAGAATTACACCAAACTTATGATCCCATAAGTGAGATGCCATTGAAGCATAATCAATGTAGATTACTTGAGCAAAGGGGTTGGACAAGGAGAGCTGGAAGAAGCTGCTGCACCTTCATCAGAGGATTGTAAGTACTCTTGATTTGTTTTGATTAATATACATACATGCTTGATCCGTTTCTTTCAAGTTTATGTTTGTTCCACATGAACTTGTCTTAAGTAGATAGATCTGTATTTGAGATAATATCAGTAGAATAGGAAGCTTGTTGTATCCTTGTTTGTCCTTCAGGACCTATCAAGTAGCTTAGGATCGAAGCTCAACTTGGACTTTGCGAGGACAAACACCGTTGACAAGGTACACATTTTTCTTCTTCCTCTTCATTCATTAGCTTAATTAGATCTAAAAGGATGCCAGTGACCAATGATAACACCCTTTCTGTCTTGGTTTTAGGGGTCTAGATACCAAGAGGGAATCTGCTTGTCCGCAGGAGGATTCACCAGTAACAGAAATTGGCGAATCCACTGGGGACAAATGAAACAGAAGCCACGAGCATAGTTTCTCTTCTCTGTGGCAAGCTCGTTAAAAAATGAAACATAGACTATGAGCATGGTTTTCTCTTCTCTATGGAAAGATCGTTAAAAAATGAAACAGAGGTCTTGAGCATAGTTTTTCTCTCTATAGCAAGGTCGTTAAAAAATGGAACAGAAATATGGGGATTCAACCCGGAGCCCCGAGCATAGTTCTTTTCCTGTGTCAAGCTCGTTAAAAAATGAAACAGTCACCTCTCCTGTTAGGTCGAGTCTTTCACTAGATCTCGTATATGTCGAGTCGAGTCTTTTCTTAGGTCTCGTATTTGAACCTTCATTTCATCCACCCTTATCCTTTTTCTCCATCTAGTATAGAAATTGGTGACAAACTCAAAGTCGGTGAATGAATTGAAGCTTGGGGGGCATGTCTCCAGCCTTTGATGATCATTCTGGAGTTAAGCCACTAGCTTTCAAGCTGGGGGCAGAGTATCGAGCTTAGTCTTTGTTCTTTCTCGCGCTCGTAAATACATGAGAATGTAACTGAGTAGAATTTTATCACTTTTTTGGACTCGTAAAGGATATACGAAAAGGAACTCGTTGGAGTCGTCTTTAAGCTCTTTTTAGACTCTCTAAACATGAAAATATTTTCGAGTGATCTTACTTCCTTTCGCACTCGTTAAAAGGTCTTTTATCACTTTTTCGGACTTGTAAAGGATATACGAAAAAGGAACCCCTTGGAGTTGTCTTTAAGCTCTTTTTAGACTCTCTAAACATGAAAAAATTGAAGAGTGATCTTTCTTCCTTTCCCACTCATTAAAAGTTTTGAAAGGACGTCTTTCGAGTGATAATTTATCTCTTTTTCGGCCTCGCAAGACTAACATTATGAAAAAGAACAATATTGGAGTCGTCTTTAAGTCATTTTCAGACTCTCTAAATATGAAAAATCATCGAGTTTACCTTGTCTGGACTCGTTAAAAAATTCATACATTGAAGGGCCCATATGGGACCGAACCCTTACTTCTTTCAGATCGTTAAATAAAGGAAGAGGGAATTACTGAAGGTGAGTTATATCGAGCATGTGTTACCCTCCTCAAGCTCGTTAAACCAAAAAGAGGTACTCATCTATCTAGATGGTGGAAAAAAATGAAGGAAGCAAGACAAGCCATTTTTGAGAACACTACCAGTAACTCTTATGGTCTCCCTTGAACATGACACTTTATATTTGCACGCATTTCAATCCGCTGAACCTCTACACTAAACCAATACTTTGAGTTTCCTTACTCCTTTGGGTCACTTGGCGTAAGTCACAATATCCATTGCATTATCAAGTTTTGGTCCCTGTCAAGTTTCTGCTATCATGCCTCAGTGTTCAAGGGAAGTATCTGCCTCAAGAGTTAGCCATCACAAATATATTGTTTCAATACCTGTGTCAGTCCATGTTCATTTGATCCACCAATTACATCTCTGTGTCTGTTTCATGTCATTGATGGGGGATACATGAAGGCCCTCCTTCGACAAGTCTATTCCTGTCGACTTCAACACATTATCCGGGAACTAGACTTAGAAACCAGTTAGTACCTTGGGACCTGCATGCTTCAATGGAAGGCCTCCTCGCTTCCGAACTCTGATCAGATGATTCCACAGATATTCGACTTCATATCATCCATTCACATTCTTTGGAATGTACTAGAGTACCTTGGGA